>JAUJPO010077140.1:0-11069 GCA_032270745.1 Tiaropsis multicirrata
CGGGCTTGTGACCGGTATAGCAGCCTTCCACTAGTGTTACGGCTAGCCAACACTCGGCTTTCTCTGAATAGATTTTTTGAAAATATAAATCAACCTATCCCTTGCTCCGGGGTTTGAGTTGCAACTCGATAGTGGTTGGGTGTAGGGGAAAGAAAAAAAGGAAAACATAGGGGAAGGTTTTCGGGCAGTGGGAGAAGGGGAGATTTTCAGATAAGAAGAAATTCTTACGATATTGGATGCTGCAACAGGCTGACGATTGAAGGTTGATGAAGACAGATTTGAAAACAGATATAAAATTGTATGAAAATCGGTATCCTTTGGATATCCGTGCTGAAAATTTTGAAATCCCCCTGGATATCCTTGGACCCCTCTCCCCTAGGATATTGAAAATTCCAAACCGTCCCTGGATATCCTATATCCTCAACAGAGAGGGTACGGATTCTATCAGGGGTAGAACGTATGGAAGAAACTAGACAACATAAAGTTTTATTATGATATAGAAATATTTTTACCTGTTTAGTTAATCAATTGGTATACGATGAAATATAACTATTATAAAAAATATGCATAAAGTAAAAACCAAATGTTACATATGATGCTTTTGGAACTCTCACCTTAGCAGCTGACTGAGTTGACAGCATTAAAAGCAGCTTTGACCAATGGAAACTTGCCTTGATGACAGAATGTGCCTGAGAAATCGTCGAAGCCCAATTTCCAGATAGCAATTCCACCCAGGTGACAATTTTCTTTCATAATTAAAGAAACAGCGTTTTTCATACTTGCTGGTGTTTCGTAACCAATCCATTGGTCACCTCTCGATGCATATGGCTTCAGGGCTTTGCTCTTGAACCATGGTGTTTTGTGTTCCCATTTCTGCTCACAAAACTCGTAGTAAGACAATGCACCTTTAATTCTCGTACGTTTCCCGGCTGTTCCAGCTGTTCCAGGTTTGGCAGCGACTGGTGCCCCTAGACCGTAATTCGTTGAATCTTTAAGTGTGAAAGTACGCCCATAGGTTGCAACACCTAGGTTGATTTTTTCATCAGGGATGCCTTTTTCTTGCCAAGCCAACAGACTATCTTGGACGTTTGGTAGACCACCTTCAAAGGCTGTGTGGTGACCAGCAAATTTCCTCCAAGCACCGTGTAAAGCATAAGCCATGACGTTGACCCAGTTTAAATACTTGATGATCTCATTGTGCTCGTAAACGGAATCAATGGTCTTGCGGCCCGCTGAGACTGATGCGCTCAAAATAAGAGAGCGCGCTTCACCGTCGAAAGCTTTCCTAAGCTCTTTCAAGAGCAAAGTGTATCTGTGCTTATCACCAGCTCCAGAAGTGCCTCGTTTTGTCGGGTACTCCCAATCAATAGAGAGTCCATCAACTTGTGTTTTTCTGATCCATCTGAGTGCTGATTGGATGAAAGTAGCACGTGTTGTTTCATCATGAACCATGTTGGAAAAGCGTGGCTTTTCCTCGTGTTTCCAACCACCTATCGAAAACAAGTAGAGATTGATATTTTTTTAATATTCATTTGAATTTCGTTAATTGATTGATATTGATTAAAAATTTTAATTTGGGCATAGTTCTTCATCCAACCGTCCAACAAACTTAAAGTCTAAAAGATTGTCAGTAAAAACCGGGTAAAACCGTTAAAATGTAGAAACCAGGATAGGACGAAAGACACAAGTAAGTGACAAAGTTACAAATAATAATAAGCGGGGGCTCCGTTTATTCGGATCCTTAGAGTACTCAATATTTACCAAATATTATTTTGCCTCGTTTCCAAAACGTTAAATATTTTTCGAAATATTTTTAATGAGATCTGATTGGTTGATTATATGATTTAAAAATAATGTGAAGAATTTTCATTGCCCCATATTATGAACTGTCAATCGAATCATGATCAAGTTAGGATATGAAAACGAGTGTTTGCACCACGCTGCTATTTCTTTACATTAAGTAAGTATATAGGCTAAAGGCCTTACCAACAGAAATGAGGATTTTCAACAAAGGATTTTGTTTCTTGAGACGAACCAGAGCTTTCAACATTTGTTCGTCATTTCTTTGCCTCTTCACCAATTCATGAGTTTTAACGTCAACTTTCAAATGCGCGTAAGAGATATGTGTGCAGATTGTTGGATCAATGTTATGGGGAAGGAATCTATAACATAAGAATATTCTTCATTAGAACACCAGTAACAGATACAGAAGAAACTCAAAGATTTTGACGGAGAGTGTCGATTTTCATATAATGAATATCAGAAAAAATAAAACTCTCCGCCATAGTTTTTGAGATCCTGCTGTATCTGCAAATGAATAGGTAGTCCAAGAAAGCCATATGGAACCCAAGCCTTTGGAGTCTAAAGTTGGGCCCAAATCGGCCAACATTTTCAGAGAATTCGTTGGCCAACAAGTTGAAAAAAACAAATGACCAATATATAGATATTGTCAACATGTTGGTTGCCTACCGCAAACCGACCAACATGCGATCAATTTAGTATTTCTCCAGTTTTAGCAAAGATTTTCAAAATGTTCACAAATTTTTAAACTTACACCTGCGACTCTTGTGGGAACCTCGAAAATCAAACCGTTTATGATTTACCTTGAGTGCCCCCTGGCGTCAATAATAAATATCCTCACAAAATTATCAAAGGACATGGATCGAAGAAGTGACTCTTTGAGAGATTAAACTAACCTTGCTCGCCCTTTACGATATTGCGCCCAATTAGCATAGAAACAGATCACTCTCTTAGACTGGGATGCCGATCCAAATGATGCTATGCAGCACGCTGTAGTGATCGCTACCAATATTGTTAACTGTTTCATAGCTATATTTTTGTTTGATTGAAAATTTTCGATTTGAGTTTCTTCACTTCGCACTTTTCAACCTACATACAACAAAGAAAATAAACAAATAGAAATTAGCATGAAATTAGTTACGCTAAGGTCTCAATTTCACTTTGTGCTTCGTTTTTACCATTTGGATTTAGTTTTTCCAATGCATTTCTATTTTTTTCTTAATACTTATTTTCATTATTTCTCGGTATTTATATTGCCGTTATTGTTTTTTCACTTAATCTCTTGAGCAATGTAACACCCAATCAATCCTGAACCGTTTTACACCAACACTTTTTCAATGTGACACTTTTTCATTTGTTTAACACGCTACTCAATTTTTCGTTACTCCTTTTATTTTAACATTTACTTACTTTACAGTTAAGTTAATATAGACATATTTTATTTTAGTTATTTATTCAATACAAACATAAACCTCCGAGAGCCCTAAGATTTTCCTGTCCGATACTTCATGTATTCCATTTTTAAAATTTCACAATCATTTCACTTAAAATATATTTTTATTTTACTTTGTCGCATACCGTATTTCCTCAAATAAGCGCTGTGGCGCTCTCTAAATTTTCAAGATTTTAGGTGCGGCACTCTTTAGAGGAACCCAATATGGAACCCGAAACACGTTGAATAAAATAGATACAAACAAAATAAATAAAAGTCTATTGCAACAAGATTGTCAGTAAAAACCGGTTAAAACCGTTAATATGTAGAAACCAGGATAGGACGCAAAAATCATGTCCTGGTTTCTACAAAGGAAGAGATTTTTACTGATAATCTTTTAGCAACAGCACTTTATATCCTAACTATAGTCACGATTATGATATTGAAAACAAATTTCTCTTCACATCAATCTCAACCTCAGATTAAAAGTCTTTACCCAGCAGGTACGCAACGTTTTTGCAACATTGTTTCAACGTCCAAATAACCTTATCGGACAAAAAAATGTCGGACAAAAATGACGAAATATTTTGGACGTGACGAAAATTTTGTCCGACGAAAAAAAAGTCCAGTTTTTTAGGCTAAAATTTGCGTTTTGTTGGACAAAAGTGACGAAAATATTTGTGGGTGACGAAAATTATGTCCGACAAATAATTTAGTCTGACGAAAAATTATTCCGACATTGTTTCAACGTCCAAATAACGTAATTTATCTTGTGCTAATTTTGATATACACTATACATAAAAAAGGTCCAAGGCAAGTGGTGAATACAGAAGGTTCTCAAATCTTTGACGGAGAGTTTGCTTTTGATCTGTCCAACACTCTCCGTCAAAAGTTTTGAGTACGCTTCTATATCCACCTCTGGAGATTTCTTTCCAAGGTACTTACCTAAGTTACTACGATGTTACCACAATATGATAGCACAGGTTTACGACTATTTATAGGTAATCGTGTATAAACATCATGTCATGTTTTCTTTCATCATTCAAACAAAAGAAGCCTTTGGGTGTTGTCCCATAATATTCTTGATATTTTCTTCAGTTTTTTTACTGACTTTTTTTTACCTTTGTTCTTATGGTCTGTTCTTATATAGAAGTAGCAAGTGTATTTTTTATTGGAGATGAATCTTAACTTATATGTTTGTTGTTAGAAATTTAAAGCACTTGAAATTTTTGACACATATACGCTTAACTTCATTCACACGATGCACCTGTTAATTCCAGTCAGAATAACAGTTTCGGATACAGTAGACAGGCTTTTTTGTTCAAGGAGAGTAATTAGTTTCCATTTAAAGCAATATGATAATTAGTGCACTCTCCTCCATTTATTGGCCTACCGCTGTATCCAAGCCTGGGATAATCTAACCATTTGAAATCTGAAACATTATCTTGAATGAAGAGCCATTTTCACGAAAACAACCTTTGATTGATATTAATATAATCCCTGAACAGTGGCGAATACACTAGGGGGGTCGCCGGCCCCCAAAGAAAATTAAAATAAAAAAGATAAAACAGTGAGGCATTAGCGTGGTGGCAGGGTTAACGTCCCCCCAGCGAAGGCTAAGGTGAAATGGGAAATTCTTTAATTCAGTACCATTTCCTATTTTTCACCTTTTATAAGTAGTTTTTAGCTACCCAAGAGGCTAAGTTTTTATCAATGACATTGCGACCCTGGTAGCCTTATTTAAAAGGGTCGTTAAAAATAGATTAGTGGCAAATGATGTAAGCATGTCGATGAAGATATTTTTTCAAGGAAGGAAAATACCTGTAGCAAAAAGTTCAAAATATTTTCCATCTGAAAGCTCATGGTCTGTCTTAAAATTGTTGTTTTGCCCTAGTAACCCGTCATACGGTGAATTTCCGGGTCAGATAAAAAATTTGAATCATCTAATTTTGCCTCAGAATGGTAGGAAAATATGTTTTAGGGGCTCAGGACAGAATTTGGGTCAGATTGAAATTTTCAAAAAGTCACTTTAAGAGACCTTTAAGATTGTTGCCCCTGAGTACTGAAGACCAGAACTTTCAGCAAAGAAGAGATAAAAATATCAGCAAAATATAGCAAAACAAGTATATGAAGAAGTATTAAAGAAGCTTACCTTGTAGTAATCGATTTCTTTTTAGAGCCAAACTTTTTGTTTTCTTTGTTTACGTTTAAAGCTACTGCTTTAAAAACTTCATGATTGCCTTGTTATATATACTTCAAGAAAAGCTGACGTCAGCATTTTGGTCACGTAGATGTGTATACGTTGTGCACGTGTGTAGTAGATAGTTATTCTTATGTGACGCGAGCTTTGTCACAAACTTGTTCCCAGCCTTCTACTTTGCTTTGTTATTATGTTGAGCAATTTTAATGGTGCACGTCATGCCAGCAGCCACATAACGTTATTCCAACATTGTTTTAACATCGAAATAACGTTCTGACGTTGAAACAACGTTGTTTGGACGTTAAAAAAACGTTCCGTGTCTACTACTGGGACGCATGGCCACGCATCACCGAAAATACAAAGCTATGGTATTGTACACGGTTACACCATATATATCCTTCATTAATCAATTTACAGCCAGACTTTTTTCGTGTTGACGGGTTCACAAACATTGCAACATTATCTTCTGAATTTTTTTTTTCCGCCAGTTTCAATGCCATATATTATTTCTTTTCTCAAACACACCTCCCTATGAACAAAAAAGCATCTAATTCGGACGCCTTGCAGTCCAATGGAGAATTATAGGAAAAAAAGTACCTTTGCAGTGCACTTCTTTGCTCTTTCGTTAACCTTTACCACGCCAACTGCGTAAATATACGGTTTGAAAAGGGCCGTTTTACCGGTACACCGTCTTTTGGTCATAACTCCTGACCACTTGATACTTAAGGAAAAATCATGCGATATTTTTTGTAGCTGAGAAAGAAAGCTTCCCAACAATACCAAAGTTGATACCTTAATCATTTGTCCTTGCCAAAGAAAGGGCCTTTGAGAAAAAATAAATTTTCGGAAAAAATTATGAATTATTTGGCTTTTTCTAAAAGATTCCGGCGCGGTAAAAGAGTTAATTTTTTTCTTCTCAAATTTAAAAATATTTCAAAACCTACTCTTACCCAGCAGCCACCGCGTCGTTTTGACGTTCAAATAATGTTGTTTCAACGTCGTGTACCTGCCAGGGTAAGAATCTCTTCCGTAGGTTGGACCATTATAATAGGGGTGTCCCTTGCTATTCCCCGGCAAAATAAAGGTGATGTGCCGCTGGCCAGGGTACATTTTCGGATCTTGTGAACCCCTGGTAGGGTTGCAAAAACACAACAATGGAAAATCAATCCCTCGCAGGGTCCCATTTAAAACATTTTGAGAAAAATATGGAAAATATGAGAAGTGGACTTTTTGAGATTTTGGGCAAAAAATTGCCAATATTTATCTCACGTGGGGTCGAGTATAAGGAGTAAATATAAGGCTTTTATAAGAAAATACTATAAGAATATCAATGATAAAATTGGCCAAAAAGTTTAGAATGTCCTAAGATTAATCTTAATATTTTTCAAGGTCAAATTTTTATTGGAAAACTATTCCTAGATACATCTAAAGAGACTCTAAAATCTTCTCAAGCTGATTCAGCTGGTTTATTTCATCTTCTTCTCTTTCAATTAGATGGTTTTAATATTACCCCATTTAGCATTATTCAGACTGAGGCTGATAAAAACTTGTGAGACTATGTTAAAAATATCTTAGGTGGATTTAGACCAAAAAGTTAAGAATATTCATCATGAAACCAAAAAACCCTGTTCTTATAATTTATTTCAAGACGCTTTTCAAAGAAACTTTTGAAAGGTTGGCCTTAGAGGTGTGAAAGACATATACAGATATACAGACATGCAGATGTTACCAAAGGCAAACAGAAATCCAAGATCCATGTGTGCTACCAGGTTCTTTTTGTGTTGACTGACATGAAACAGTTGAAATGAGAAAAAGAATTTGATTTTAACTTTGGAATGCGAGTAAACAGAATAGGTGACAAATATTGGTTCAGATTCAAGAGTTTGACTTTCGAAACTCGGTATATTGTCATATGATAGATATAATATATATGCCCTCCGATGCTTCGACATGTGCAGCGCAGTTAGAATTAGCACCGCTACGGTTGCGAGCAGCTGAACAATTTCACAGAGACACTTGAACAAAATGAGAGGACATATTTTCCTTGCAAGTTTAGAACATACTCGTGAGTGCCACTGCGCACCACAATGTCTTTTTTACTTACCCATACTCTTGTATCAGAGTTATGGTAACCAAATTCCCTCACATGACATGGGAAGGAACATTCACCTGCCAAGTGACTTTTAGTAGCACTTCGCCGTATTGAACTCGGACCCCCAGGATGGAAGACAAGTATTGCAATCACTATGCCACTACGCCTTCATATGACGATACCTTAAAGGGGATAATTTCCGGGGAAAAGGTACGAAATTTTGGAAGTGACCAACTAATCTGTGGATGAAGAAAAGCAAGAAAGCAGCACAGAAGGGTTAAAGTTGGATAACACTAATATTTTCGTCGGGGAAAAATGACGAGTTTTTTTGGAAAGTGACGAAAATTTTACCCGATGAACATTTTGCACGACGAAGAACTATTCTGTTCAGTAAATTGCAGATAATAGCACGGACTTGTGAATTTAAATGGACGTTCAACCTCTCTTGTTTCTTTGAAGCCATCCACTTTGCCGCAAAAGAATAAAAATAAATACGACATAGTTACATAACATTTGTCCAAATTCCGTCAAATCATATATTAATGGGTTTTAAATGCCACAAAAGCCTTAAAAGGTACTGCTGAGGAACGAGATTATCTTAAAGAACTTCAAAATACTTTTTGGCCTGCAAAATCCGACATAACAGCAGTTGGAAAACAAAAAAAATGCACTTTATTACCGTTTTCAAATCGTCTTATACTTGTTAAAGTTTAAACATTACATAATAAAGTAAAGAACGTTAGAATTCTGCACTGTCAGAAAATGATCTGCACTTTGAGGTTAAACTTTTAAACTTTTCCATCGGATTTTCTACTTAATGTCGGAAATTTTGTCTCATTTAATAGAAACGGTTACGCCGTCGGAAAAAAAGGCGAGTGAAAAAAAACAACTTAACGTCATTCTTAACCAATTGAATCACTTCCATTTAATTGGAACCCAAAAGTGGTTTAGTATTACGTAATTTTATAAAAAGATGCCAGCGATCCGCTTAATGAAGTTGAGACCTGACTTAAGCTCTCAGTGTTGAGTACCTAGCAGGCACAAAACGTTAATCCAACGTTGTTTCAACTTTCAAATAACGTTATGACGTTGCGACAACGTTATTTATTGGACGTCAAAACAACGTTCCGTGTCTGCTGCGTAAGATGACGTAAATCGTAAAATTCGATATCGAGAGAAGGAAACACTACGACAAAAATTCGTTTTTTATCTTTACATGATTAGTAAGGGCTGCGAATCAGACTACTTTGAGTGCTTGTCGCAAGGCCAGCGTCTGAGGCGGTGAATTCTGTTGTTTTGTAAGGCACCCTTTAGATCTAGATGTTTTTTTGTAGGTAGACGTAGGAATCGGCAAACCTCTCGAAATTCCTGTTTCTTTCGGGTTTTAATGGGTTCTAAGTGAAATTTTAAAAGTTTGAAAATGAGTCACCGACAGATTCAGATCTCGAAGATCCCAGGTTATTTCATATTTTTCAACGCGTCCAATAACGTTCCGGCGTTGAAATAACGTTGTTTGAACGTTGAAACAACGTTTCGTACCTGCTGGAGTTATTGGTTCAAACGATTGCTGCCAATAAATGTCTGTTGTTTTACGGCTGGTCTCCACCCAGCGCGATTAGCGCTCGCCTTTATTGTTCTGGAAGATCCTTAGAAAAGATTACGTTGTTTAAAAAAATGCGCGCGCTGAAAATAAATTGACAACTACAGTTCAACCTTTTTCGACATCTCAAGAATTGTAACGTCGTTAGTTGTAACGTTTTAACCAATCGAATGGCTTCATTTATTTTTAGGTCAATGGTGGTCTAGGTATTACGTTATTTTATGTGCACGAGTGGAAACGGGCCTTAAAAAGCGCCAGTAAAAATTACAGTCTCTTTTTCCTGTTTTTGTTCTGGATTAAAACCTAGTTGATAAAAAATTCCAATTCCAAAATATATAAATCTGTATTATAAATTAAACCCATATACTAGATTTATATGTTTCTTTATCTGCAGGTGCCGCGGCACCGGGGGGGCCGGTCGGGCCCTGGCCCGACCACTTTTTTCAGAGTAAAGGCCCGTCGGCGCCAACCATGGTTGCGCCTCCTTAGACACTACATTATGTGGCCCGACCACTTGAAATATCGAGCCGCGACGCCTGTGAATTGGTTTCTTTCATCTTGGAAACACTTATATCCTTGAGACCAGTGCAATAACTACATGACTGCTACAGCTGGTATAACCTAAAACAAAGAGATTCATCTGGCACAGTACATTAGGTATTTGTCAAGAGTTTGTTTAAAAACATCCTTAGTGCAGCCAGTTAGGTTTTTAATGGGTTTTGGTAAGTAATTGAACAACTCGGGACACTGCATACGGATGGAAGCATAAATTTTACTTTGAAAAAGACTTCAATTGGATCAGGGGAATGTAGTACTTTCTTTCTAGTGCCAGATTAAAAACATAACAGGAAATGCCTCTAGTTTCTGCTCCCAGTTCAAATCAGACAATATACGGTATCAATCCTTCAAGAAAACACCATAATTTATCACGATGTATCATGCTTTATCTGCAACTTGCTTTCTCTACGAGGATGTTACAGGGAGTATAACTTGAGATGCTTTAATCCTTCCCAAAAGTTTGTGGTTTAAAAAAAAGTTTTTCATCTGTCCAGTTAAGGATATAGATGTTCTCAATAACTTGAACCATGCTTTTTTCTGTGGATTCCATAATATGAAAGAATAATCCAGATGAGAAATAAAAAGTGATCTCAACGGTGTCTATATAAAACATATCTTCCTCTTGACTTGAAAGTTCTCAAATCCATCCCACAAAATATGTTGTTCTTTTAAGTACCACAAGAATGTGCTGGTAAATTTTAAGCAGTTTTTTGAACAGGGGATTTTTAAATTGGCACGTTCTTGACAGCATTACATACCCCTTGCAGTATGTCATTTTCAACCAAACTATATTTTCAACTATGCTACATCTGCAACTTGCTTTAACTCATGCAATAAAATAAAATATTCTAATTATTCCTTTTTAGAGAATCAAATCAATATGAAAGCATACATCATGCTATATCTGCAACTTGCTTTAACTCATTCAATAAAATAGAATATTTGAGTCCTTTTAAGAGAATCAAAACAAATTGAAAGCATACATCATGCTAAATCTGTAGCTGGCTTTGACTCATTCAATAAATAAAATATTCTAATTTCTTTCAATTAGAGAATAAATTGAATATAGCATAAAAAGCATAAATTTTCTAGTTCTCAATAATCCAATTTTTTTCTCAATTGAATCTGCACTCTTAGTATTTGATTGACGTCCTGGTTTTAAAAACTGAAAATATATATATTGAGAAAAAATGATTCTGGAAGACTTTTGATATTCTTACAAAATAACACACATCTTAGTAGAATTGCCAAAACTGAAACTAAAAATCGAACAAGCATAGTTTCTAGAGGGGTTTGAACCCCCCCCCCTTCCCCAGACCTGGATCAACACCCCCCCGCCCCCTTTAAATCTAAATCCCCCCTTACGAAATTCATATAAAATTTCCAA
>JAUJPO010077151.1:0-11068 GCA_032270745.1 Tiaropsis multicirrata
CGCGTATGATCCAGCCTGTACATAGATTTTTGTTTACAAGTTTTGCTTAGACAAATTATGTACAGACTGGATCATACCATCATACGCGTCTAAGGTCATAAATAGCTCCTTGCGTAACCTCGCTATTGCCTTTCCGTCTTGCCGTTTTGCCTTTCCGATTTGCCGTTTTGACTTTTGACACTGATCTGACGCCATAATCAAGGTCCAGTTTTCAGAGTAAGGCAGATATGCTCCAGATCTCAAGTGCAGAACCTTATACTTTTCTCCAAGTGCAAATGCAGAAAAATCTTCTCAAGTGCAAGACTTCTCAAAATAATAACATCTGTCATTAAAAATCTGCAGCTTTTTAGTGCTTGGAAAAATGAAAAGGAAAAAATCTCACAATTCTTTTTCATTTTTTGCGGTTTTGTTTTTTTGCAGGTATATAAATATTTTCATCAGGTGCAGAATGCCATTTGGTTGAAACTAATCTTTAAGTGCAGCTCTGCCATCCCCTGAAAACTGGATCAAGGTGTTCATTGCATTGAGAGTACTTTTTGTGACTTCAAAGGAACACCTTCTCTTTTTATGTTTTAATAACTTCCGAACAAGAAATTTCTAAGTATTATATATATAATAAAAGTATATTTCCTGTAATCCCATAAAATTTCCTAAATGATGGTACTAGATAAAATCTTTTTGGGTATACTTTTAATAAGAGTAATTATATACATAAAGACCAAATTTCGACCTATGTACTTTCAAGGGGATGAACAATGAATTCACCCATAGCTTTGAGCTACCGAACTGATTCTTTTTTTATATGAATAAAGAGAAGATTTGTCTAAAAAATGCTTTAGGATTTTTTTCTTATTGGTCGGTTCCCGATTTATCCATTTAAGTGTCAAAAATGCAGAAAAATTACTATAATTTTCTTTTTTTAGAAGAAAACTCGTAAGACCGTTTTTTCCAGACGTAACTAATCGAAAGATTCGATTACTGAATTCATCGAATTTAATCGAAATTAATCGAAGTATTAGAATTCGATTAATCGCATTCATCGAAGGCTAATCGAAGTAATTGAGATTAAAAAAAAATTGGAAAATTTGATTACTTCGATACATATTAGATAGATTCGATAATCGAAAACTAATCGAACTTAATTAATTTCGATTAAATTTGATGAATTCGATTAAAAATGGAATTCGATTACGTTCAATTAGTTACGTCTGGTTTTTTAGAGCAATCTTCTAGGAATACATTAAAAAAAGAATGAAGGCGACACCTCAAAGTTATCGTTGAACTTATGTCTTTTGAAGATACCATGCAGTTAGGGAATATGGGCAAGTTTTTGTACTCGCTCGCATCTTTAAAATCCTGTAAAAGCAGGTGTTTTTGTCTATACTCACGCCGTCATAAAAGTTGTTAAATTGCTCTAAACTTTTTAAGCATTGGTGAAATTTTCAAGAGTCGTAAAAAAATAATTTAAGTTTTGGTAATGTCATGAGGATGCGTTTTTGGATGGATTCTCTGACTGCCATATGGTATATATAGCGAAATATGATTTTTTTCTACAGTGATTTTAAGTTTCTAGAGAGATAATTAGTTGTTTGATTAGTAATTGTCAAGTTCAAACAGACAATTGAAAAGTAAACAATAATTGTGTCATCACAAGCCATTTAGATTTTTTGAACGGTCCAAGAAAAAGAACAATAATTACCGTTCCGGACCGGTCAAGAACGATCAAGAACGATCTGGAATGATACTTTTTCTTTTTTCAACTTTTTGTTTTTTATTGGTTCAATTGTTGAAGTTAAAATATTTGTTGTCGAGTATCAGATACCGGCAATAAAGTTTTCCATGTTTTATTTTGAAATCAATTTTCAAGTATATATAGTAGTAATTTCTTCAATAATAATAATGATAACTTGTTTTCTTCTGAACACTTCATTTCTTATTATATCGTTATTACCAGTATATCGTTTTTCGTTATTTATTACCCCCTTCCCTAATGTATCGTTTACTAGTGTTTCTTGCAAGAAATTTGTTTTCTTTGTTCGTTCCCTTCTCTATCTTTCATACTCCAGTCTAGTGAAAAAGTTGATTCAAAGCCCCCATGTTTCCACCACAGTCCACAGTTTTCTAAATCACATTTCATTCTATCTTCTTTCCTTTTTTCCTTTTGGAATTCACTGGGACACAATGACAGGGTTTCTTATTTTATTCTCTCTCGGTAATTTATTTCCTTTTTCACTAGCTGAATAGCTCCTTTTCATACACCCCTGTTTTACAGACCCAGTGGGACCCCTTACCCACTGGAAATAAAGCCCAAAAAATCGTCCCGGCTAGAAATAGTATTAAAGTTTGTCTCTACTGGAAAAAGGTCTATCTCCATTGAAAAAGCAAATTTTTTGATATCCCCACTAAATTTGGATCGACTTAAAACGGCTCATCCCCACCAATATTAAGAACAAAGAACAATAGAATTTCGCATCCCCAGTGGAAAATAATCTGTTTTTGAATATATTTTCGATGGCCGCCTAACCGCGTTGGAATTTGTGTCTCTTTTTATTTATCCCCACCGACAAAAGAATTCCCACCTGGTCACAGGTGTTTTCATAACAAAAGTACAAACCTGTTATTTGACATCTATTTAATTGGAAACATTTACAACAACAAAAAACTTTCTCCAGTCTTGGATAAATAAATCTTTTAGCTGTTATTATTTCAATTTGCCTTGAATTTGCTGAATGTTTTGTTATGATCTTTCACATGATGGGTTTGTTTATATTTGTCGTATGCCATCAACTCCTGCTACACATTTACCAAAACTATCAACTCCATCATCACATTCAACATAACCACCAACTCCTGCTGCACATTCATCAGAACCACCAACACCTGCTGTACATTCACCAGAATCATCAACTCCTGCTACACATTCACCAGAACTATCAACTCCATCATCACATTAACCAGAATCACCAACTCCTGCATTAGGATTACCTAACCGTTTTATTTTGACTTGTTACTTATCGATACAAAATACGCCATGATGTTGGCGTATTTTTCCACACCATTTAGTATATATATCGATACGAATTATGCCATGATGTTGGCGTATTTATTTTTTACCATTCAGTATATATATCGATACAAAATACGCCATGATGTTGGCGTATTTCTTTTGGGATATTACTTATCGATACAAAATACGTCATGATGTTGGCGTATTAATTTTGAGATATTACATATAGATACAAAATACGCCATGATGTTGGCGTATTATTTTGATGTTATATATCCATACAAAATACGCCATGATGTTGGCGTATTTGTATATACGTGAAATACGCCATGATGTTGGCGTATTTCGTATCGATATATACTATAAAAGTATGTTGGCGTATTTTGTATGGATAATAACTATAGATAAAGTTAGCGTAATACGCTATTATGTACATTCCCTTGTCAGAGTTGAGTCAATCCGCCAAGTCACAGGTCAACTAGTCAAATATGTATCACTTTTCATGCCTTGAAAACAGAATTAAGAAAAACCATGCATCATAAAAACCTCTACAGAGTGAGGGTCATCAGCTCAATATACAGCTATAATAGGAGGGAATATTGTTTTTTTAAATCTTTTTTTCGTCTTTTCCAGTTTAAAGTTAAATGACTGTCTGGTCTCCACCATTATATAGACTTCTTTTCTTATTTTGAGCGAATAATTTATGTATAAAGACAAGAAATAAAAGAATGTTAAAAAAACTTGTTTGAAAAATTGGCCTTTGTCGGTACTTTGCTTCTATTTCAGATGCTATTGCATTATGTGAGCTGAAATTTGACAGGATGAAGATTGAAGAATCCTGCAAACCCCCCCATTTTAGGGCAATTTACTTGTGACTATCTTATAAAGTCTCCCATAGTAGATTGCTATAAACTATAAATTTCAGTTAGGGTTAGAGCTGCGAGGTTGAAAGAAATGAGGGGTAGACAATAGCTAGTAAACAAAGTTTCACATCTTCAAAAAAAGTTTCACTTCTTCTCTTTCCAGCAAAAGGTATTAAAAATACTAAAAAATAATAATGGAAGAATTCAAGCAACTAAAACTTGCACGCTCATGTGCTGTTTCCTTGGCAAGTGATCCTGTCTATGTCATGAAGTTTGCTGCTCAATTCTTGTATGAAATTTTTATTTACTTTATTACTTTTAAGATTTACTTGATTATTTAGAAGACATTTTTATCAATTTTAAGAAGCAGCACAACATATCTTTCATTCAAAAAACGTTTGCAAAAAAAAAGATTCATTTAAAACATTGTGAATGGAATTTTCAGGCTTTTTACTTGTTTTAGTAGATATCCAAAAAAGTTACCATTTACAGTACATACAAATTTTTTTTCACATTTTCTTTCACATTTTCTTATTAGCCATTAAAAAATGAAAAAATAAATAAGAAAATATATTGAAGTCGAGGACATGTGTTTACGTTTAATTATTTAAGTCAATATAATTGAGAGATTCCCTTAATCCATGATACTCATCTCAGCCAATTTTTAATTTTTAATTTACTTTGTAATTCAGAAAGGACAAGGATATTGGATTGTTTGCAGTTGCAGGTTTGAATTTATTAATGTTTTTCCGTCTCATGGAAATTTGATTTTCATTCTCAGAATTCGTTTTGTTTTCGTTTTTTATCACACTTGTAAAGTTCACTTGTAATGCAGGAAAATGAATGAAATTAAATAAAAATATAATTTCATCCAATGCCAAATGACAAAAGTTTCTATTGTTATTATAATATTTAGTCGGCACAACACACACAGACATGCAAGCAGTATATAAACTATTTCTTCTTTTATTTTTTAGTTTCGGCAAACAATGAAATCAAGTTGTATGATCAAGACACATTCTGCACTAAAGGATGTTTATTGGGTAAAAACTTTGTGTTTTATCATTGATAATATCTCTCGTGTTTTATGTTCACTTATTTTTTGGTCAAATTAGCTTATAGGGGGTAAATTCTGCAAATTTTAATCCCAGCGAAATTTGAGCCCGTTATTTTTTTAGTAGTATTTTATGTGTTTAATTTATCCAATTTCTTTCACAGGTCACGAGGCAGGTCTTTCGATAATCAAATTTGATATTCTTCATCCAAACTTTTTGTGGTCAGCTTCCCTTGATGGAACATTAAGGTAATTTTCTATTTTTTAATAAGATCTGTTTTCAGTGTTTAAAAATGTACGTTTGTTGCAATCATATATACCTACGTTAAAGGTAATTTTTGAAAAAAATTCATTTCATGGGGATTAATTTTCGGGATTTCACAATTTTAACATATTTTGCGGGAATCAATTTTCGTGATTTTTATGAAAATCGCAAAATTAAATACCCTTTTAGTAAGTTTAAGATATTGTTTTATTTTAGATTATGGGATACTGATAAAAAAGAAGACAATGTCTCTATCATTTGTAAGTTTTTAGATTCCCTTTTATAAAGTATTCACTACCTAAGGGAACAATTTTTGGCGATTTTGACCAAATTTGCCAAACCAAAATCACCCCTCTTTTTTACTGAATTTGCCCTAATAACGGTAAAAAAGAAAATTTTAGTCTGTCGTTTGCCAACATTAGTAACTAAATTTTATTACACAAAAACTGGCAGGGGGTTATTTTTCTGGACTGTTTAGTTGCTCTATTTAACCCAGGATGATATTTTAAAGTTTATTGAGTTAATCTTAATTTAAATTCTGTATTATTTCTTAAAATCCTTTCACCATTTTCATTTATGATATTGAGATTGCTGCTGATTTATTATAATTCTTATCAAATAATTTGAATTTATTTTTAAAAACAAAAAAATTGAAAAGTTTATGTACAATCATCTGATGTAACTAAACATCTAGTAACACCTTTATGATTTATGATTGTACATACAGTAACAGTGCATGAAACTCAGAGTTATGTTTTTGAAAATAAATTCAAATTAAAAAAGCTCTATCTTTTTGTAGCGAGCACTTTTGTGAAATGCTCTCATTTATTCTCACCATACCTTTTTATCAACAGCTAAATGTGACGTAGGATATGCTTCAATGGATATCAATTGTGACGGATCCATTTTAGCAGCAGCCACTGAACAAAATGAAGAAGAGCTGAAGATAAAGCTAGAATTCTGGTCTGTGATATTAACAATTTGTCTGGGTTTTACTTTTTTTAGAGATTTCCTAGGGAACATGGATCCTGAAAAGAAAATTACTAGCAGAATTTTAAAGGCCTTCCCCAGTTGTGGTTCACTCCCGGGCCTTTCATTTTCGAAACTACCGTACGTTCAGACAAAAGTTTGGATTTCAAAATCGGACCCTTACAGTGTAGTGCAAAGTTTGCAGTACACTTTTCGAACAAAGATTTTCAAAATTGTCTCAAATTTCCTATCCTTATAGTGCACCTGCCTTTTGCCAGAACCTTGAAAACCCTACCCTAACGTATAATAGGTCAGTTAACTTGAGTGCCCTCCCTGGTTCACTCACGCAAACTTTTAACATCATAGAAGTAAGAGTTTCACTCAAGGTAATGACAAATAATGATATCCTTTACTTTACAGGGATATTCGAAAGATTGATGAAAAAGCACCAAAACTATTGGCTACCTTTGAAGAAGTACATTCTGATGATATAACCATTGTAAGTATAATTAAAAATCTTGCTTTTTTAAACACAGAATAAGCAACTCTTCTTGACATGCTAATTTTAAAATAGGCGGCATTGTCTTTGGCATTGGTTCAGTACAGGAAAAAAAGCTGAACGCTTCCGCTCATGACAAAACTTGTCCTCAGACTGTATACTTATCTGCCTCTAGTAGACTAGAAATTATTTTTTTATTTATGTGTATTTATTCAGCTTAAGTTTCACCCAACCAATTCAAAGATATTGGCAACAGGATCAACTGTAAGTTTTAAAAAATCATTCTACATTAAGTGTATTAATTTATGCAGGATAAATATACCAAAGAACACCCCAAGGTAAAGAATGTCTGAAACTTTTGAGAAGGGTAAAAAATAAAGATAAATACCACACTATTGTTAAAATTATGCAGGGGGCGGACATAGTGTCTTTTTTCTTTAGGGGGGGGGGGGGAATCTAAAGGGGAGGCAAAGAGTTTTTTTGCTTTTTTCAAGAGGGGGAACCAACCCACTAGGACACTATGACGGAGGTTATAAGCTTTTTATCATAATTTACCCCTTGATATTTTACAAATTCCACCCCAGGACTAGCGTTTAAATGAAATTTTCGTTTTCATAGGATGGCTTGGTGACGATACTTGATTTGACAACTTTTGAAGAAGAGGATGCACTGGTTCAAACTTTGAACACTGAATCTTCTGTAGTATGTTTCCCTAGCCTTTCTCTTCTTATAAAAAAAATATTAAGAATTCTTGTTTTTAGGTGTTAAGGCCGGAGCAAATGCATCAAAATTTTAATCAAAATCCAAAAAATTTGACGCATTTGAGTTGAACCAAAATTTCAATGAAAACAAAAAAAAAGAAAAAGAAGAAAAAAAATCGATTTTGATGAAGTTTGTTCTCTGAAACTTTTATCAAAATAGTTACATATTTCTGCATTTGAGTTGATTTCATCAAAATAATTTTCTTCTTCATCAAAACATTTGATCAAAATCTCATCAAAATAGTTTTACTAGTTTTACCAGCCTTATACTAGTCAGGTTGCTGCACCAACTTCTTTTCCCTAAGGGTGTGAAGAATCTAGAACCTCTTGGAGCTTGTTACATATCATGTGATGATACCAAAATGCTTAACTGGTCATTTTGTATCCACCTCCTTCACTTATTTACAGGCCTCTTTCAGAAATTGAACTCTTGCAAAAGTATAAATATTCCCTTTTTGGAATCTACATCAATTTTCCGATCCATTGGTGTAAAACATAGCCTCCCTGACGACGTCATCAAATCTGCAAGAGGCCTGGAAATGAGTGAATGAGTTACAAAATACAAAATGACCAGTAAAGCATTTTGGTATCCTCACATGATATGTAACAAGTTCAAAAAGGTTTTAGATTCTTCACACAAACTTCACCTAAACTCAAAAACTTTGAGGTGCAGCAACCTATACGTGATCAATCAATCAAGATTTTATGGCATCAATTTTTTTTTAGAATTCTATTGGGTTTTTTGGTCCCTCATATGAATACTTGTATGCGTTGACCCATATTGAAACAATCATTATTTGGCAATATATAGAGGTTGGTCACTTTCTTGCTTTTTTTCTTCATTTTTTGAGACCAGGCTCCAATCCCGAAATTATTTTTAATTTTCTTTCGTCAATATTTGAGCAGTTCTCAGACACTCAGTTTTGGTTGCAATGTATTATCCCTTTGCAACTAATTATTATAAAATAAAATTAAAAAATGAAATTAATATTTTCCAAATAACGATTTAATTTAAAATCTGCTACAAAAAGATTTTCAGTAAATTTGCTCACATGTAAAAACCAGGGCAGTAATTTACTTCTTTTTTTTCGTTTCATTCTGGTTTCTACACACACTGCTTTTAGTGACAATCTGTTTGCAACAGCCCTTAGGCTGTTAGGAATGAGTAGAAAGTCGATAGTTAGCTTTGTCATTTTTTGTCTTTCTAAGAACCATATGGTTTTATCTTTATAGGGTGATGTATTGACATCTATCATTGATTTGCGACAAAAATCTCCTGTAAGTTTTGATGAAGTCCCCAGAAAAGAAGAAATTTCATCTTTTTTTGAGTGATTTACCCCTCGGACTAGAGTATGTTAATAAAACGATAGTTTGGTTGCGCTTCTGCTTTAAAGAAACCCTAATAGACACCTTCACCAAACTTTATCAAACAGTATGGCGAATATTTTTTGTTTATAACAATTTTCACGTTCAATTATAGAAACCTGTTGACTATGTTATTGATTGCCACTTCCATGAACCTTCTCAAAGGTTATTTTTGATATGTGGAACACATAGGTATGTTGTTGTAGTCATGTTTGTTAGTCCAAGAGATTGGGTCATTCTGCAGTTTTTTGTTAAATATTCTTTTTGAACACTGTATGCTGCGTTCTTTAGAAAATTACAGACAGTTTTTTTTACAGTTTTTAGAAGAGGATGATGGATCAATTAAATTGAAGGTAACTGGTAAATGATCAGAACCCATTTTTTTAAGACTGTCTATATTTTCAATATGGAAGAATCTGTTTTCAGTGGTCACAACTTGTGGGATGACCTCAATGTATTCTCCCTTTTTGTTCTTATAGTTTGGGGGCATTTTATAACTTTCAAGATCGTATTTGTCAAAGAGTTCTCTAAAGTTTTTCCCGTTAGAGTTTTCTTTGATGCAATCCCAGGAAGAATTTTTTGCATTGAGGTCACCAACTATAAGTGTGTTTTTTGTGTTTTTTTGTGAAAGAAAGAAGTTTGATGATTTCACTGTTTGCCTGGAAATCAGGTGGAAAATAAAAACTACAAAGTTTCAAAAAAAAATTTCATGTTTGTTGAGTCTGGAAAGATTTTGATTGTAATAAATTCATGTTTGACAATCTGAAATTTCCTAACTTCATCATGGGCCATGTCATCTCTAATAAGGATTGGTGTACCATAGGATTTAAGAGTTCTTCTGTTTAATCTGTTATTCATAGTGGGTGTATAATTTTTATGGAGATGGTAGCTTTATTTACAAGTTTAGTTTTGTTAAGGCAGACGATGCCAGGTCTCCTTTCGTTGATTAGAAGAGTTTCTAGGTCTTGTTTTTTGGATTTGTATCCATTGATATTTAGTTGAGGGTCATGGTGTTTTAGATCTATCAATGTTTTCTTCATCCATAAGATCCATAAGTAGAGAGGTAGTTTGGAGCTCTTCAATATTGTGCATGAAATCATAATTGTGAAATTATCTCTATTCGCTACACCAGGAGCATGTCTGTTAAGAATTGAAATGAGGTAGAAACTCAAAGGTTTGAGTCATTTTTTGAGATTCGATGGCATAGATTATCTCAAGAATAATAAGGGAAAATTTGTCATAGCTCATAAGTGAAGGGGAAAGATTATTAGAAAGACTGTGGATTTCTGAAGATAATTCAGAGGAAAGGAATGGTTACCATTACAATTTACACATTTCACATTTCCTTGATTGGTGGGAATTACATTTCTTATTACATTTTTTATTCCCACACCAACTTTTATGGCAGCAAACACAAAATGGTGCTGATTGTATTGACAAGAAGGCGTTTGACTAATGGGTTGTGAACCTCAAAATCATGTATCTGGTTATTCAAGAGCTGAAAACTGTCACAGTGAGTTTACCATAAACAATTTCAGATCTGGGTGTTTTCGTTCAAGCTTGTATTAAAGTAATTCCTTCAAAATCATCTGAATCAGCACTGATGACATTTCTGAGAGAATCTTTGTTTGAAAAAAACTTTAAAAAACTGCTAAATCGGAAGATCGAAGAGAACCCTCCACAAGATTCCAACCTCCGCTGGCTTTTCAAATTAGAATTATCCGAGTTAGGAGAAAAATGACCAGCTTTTTACCATTGAAAGATAACATTCTCCAGGATACAGTTGTTCTTTCATCTCTCAATCTTTTTGACAAATGTACGAAACAAAATGCACTAAGAGTTTTTTTAATCATTTCATGGAAAAGAAAGCTCATCATTTCTGTGCAAATGAAACGCAAACTCGCAAACGATCGAGTTTTTAAGCAATTGGAATCGAACCATCAATTATTTGAGGAAAGACTGGGAGACCAACTTCAACCTGGATGGACCTTTTTTCCGGTTGTTTGTGTTGAGAACAGTACATTTCACTGGAAAGTCAACATTACATTACCACAGGCCTCCCAGACATCATAAAATCATAGAATGTCATAAAATCTCAAAACCTTTGGAAAATGTCATAAATTGTCATAAATTTTGGTCTTTTGTCATAAAAATCATAAAATTGATATAAAGGAACAAAGGACTTTGTAAAAACAAAAGAAAAACAGAAAAAATAAATAAATAAAAGTCAGAGTACACTATCGAGATTCAGGGTGATATTATTCGAAACTAAGAATAGAATCAAT
>JAUJPO010077162.1:0-11067 GCA_032270745.1 Tiaropsis multicirrata
GGATGTAAAAACATTTACATCGAAGGAGAATAAAAGCCGTTTTAACAAATATTTCCTATAGATAGGAAATATTTAATAAATCAGGAAAAGTCTTCATACAGTACCCCTTGCTAATGTTCACACTTTTCATCAAAAATAATATGTGTATAATGTTTTACAGACTCTCTTGATAATTGAAAGTTTTTAATCGTGAAAGATAAGGCTTTTTTCAATGTGCTTTATCCAGCTTCGCTATTACATATTCCTGCTCCTAGCAAGCATTCCAGGCAGTTTGGTGTCTTGTTTTAAAAATTCGAATTTTTTTATTAAGGTTTAAAACTTTTTGTTTTTATTGGGATTCTTTTGGCTCCGCACTATTTGAGTGATGTTTCTTTCAGTTTAAAGATCTTTGCTTCTCTTTCAGATTTAAAGATTCTTTCTTCGGAAGAATAGTTGGTTCAGTCACCGAAGGCTTTACCACATCATGTGAACTGGAGAAGGTAGATTTTTCTTGAATTTTTGCGATATTAAATTTCACGATTTCGCGATTTTCCCGAAAATATGTAGTCAAAACTATGCGGTAACTATTTTGGTAAAATACATCCATTTTTAGGATTATTTACGAAATTAAATTCAAGCCAAATTTGTCAAACCGCTCACTCGCGAAATTAAGTCTCGTGAAAATGAAAGTAAAAAGTAAAAACTGACCATCAGACACGTGCCGTTTAAAATCCCTCTCGACCAATCTGATTTGAGTAATAATGTACGATCGACGATTTCGAATGTTAAAGAACGTTCCGTGCCTGCTAAATGTAAATATTATTTTCTCCAAATGGGTGCCTCTTCTCCTAGAAAACCATACATTAAGAACTTGTGCAATTTTTTTCAGATGAAAGCATTCATAGCAGAAAAGAATCCTCAAAATGGAAAGCGTATCATCGAACAATCGGAAGAAAAAATCAAAGCGACCATCGAATGGTTGAATAAATACGAAAAACACATCGACAAATGGTTGACAAACAAAATTCCTGCTGCTGCTTAAAGGGGAAACTCTCGTGTATGGACTTCTCCCCTTCTCCTGATACGTTGGATATTTCTATACATTCACTACTGATGACATATTAGACAATGGTTTACCAATCGCAATATCTTAACCCTTCGAATATGTAACAAACTTAACTAACAAAATTTCTTCAAACTTATAAAGAGGCAGATACAGAAGGTGCTCAAATCTTTTGACGGCGAGAGTGTTGACTTTCCATACAAGGAATATGAGAAAAAGCAACACTATCTGTCAACATTTTTGAGTACCCTCTGTATCTGCCATTATTACAAATACATTCTTTGCCACGGAAAGTCATGTGATATACTTTTCAACCAATAAGATTTAATTATTTCGAGGGGAAAACAAACACAATGGTTTATCTCACTTAAAGATTTTTTTTATTGATTACACATAATTAATCTTTAGTAAGTGTTCTGTTTTCCCCCAATTGTGACGTTATGCCGTGGAAAAGATAGAATACGTCTAAAGGTGAAAAAAAAGGTGAAAAAAAAGATTTAATAAACAATGAAAGAGGTGCCACAAAGAGGCCACAAAAACGTCTTTCACTAAAATTCTTTGGATTTTAGATTATGCCAAAGCAAATTTTAGAAAATATCCCAATATATGTGATTATATGTAGTAGTTGTAAGATTGGTTATAATTTATATGATTTTTTTGAAATTAATATTTGAGTTGTAGTTTGCTAGAATATAAGTTAAAAATGTTTTTAAAGATAATTTAGCGCTTTAAAAAGCAGTTCAAACGCCTAGTCAAAAATGTACTGATGTTGCAAAAAGTTTTTCAAACCAATCAACATAAAAACAATAAAAACCGTGTTACGTCAGTTGATTGTTTAGAGTAAGCAATAAAAGATTTAGTACATAATTTATATGAGGTCATAATTTAAACTTGGTCTCTGACACGATCTACACGTTTATTTTATAAAGAACGAAGTATATAAGAACATAGGGCTTTCAGGGAAGAATATTTTAAGAACATTAGGCTTGAATCATGAATAGCCAAAATTTCTTAAAAAAAGCCTATTTTTACTGTTTTTTTAGCAAAATTTAAGAACATATTTTGGCTTAAATTCAGAAAAGTTAAGAACATCTGAAAGCTTCTTCTACTCAGGATGTTCTCTGATAAAAAACAAGTGTTTTTTGCGAACACGCGAACTTAAACCTCTCATAAGGTCAGTGCCCCTGAGACCAGCCTCAACAAAAAGTCACCATTCTTATTGAAGAAGCGTGTACTCTGCACACATTACATCAAATAATCTTTACAAAAAGTCAATTAGATATTTTATCTCTACAGTATTAATGGGCTTTTCCAGAAAGAGTTATCCCCCCTGTTGAGGATATAGGATATCCAGGGGGTGGAGTTTCAAAATTTTCAATATCCTAGGCTATCCAGGGGGTAAGAATTTTCGGACCAAGGATATCCAGGGGATTTGATATCCAGGGGGGTTGTTATCGACATCCTCAACAGTGGGAATATGGTTTTTTTTTTAAATGTTATCTTCGTAGTTTTAATTTCAAAACTCGTACACTGTGGCTTCATCGAGGAAATCTTTGATGGAATATATTCATGATATACATTACGTTGTCTTTTATACGGAAGCACCCTAAAAAGTCGGATGTTTCCGTTAAGAAGATTACGTAACGGATGTCGTGAGTTCTTCTTTATTCAACAATTTATGAGTTTAATTCTATCGGAATTTTCGCAAGTTTTCATCGTAAGAATATCTCATAAAAGCGATAGTCTTTGTTTTTGTTTTTCTCAACTTTTCACGGAAGATCAACCATAAGGCTGTCAGCAACTGCACGTACCAAAGATGTAGTAATTGACATTTGAATCTCAAATTCTTTAAATTCGTTTTTCTTTAATGCGGGTATGAGGTCGGATAGGGCTGGTAACGGACAGTCCCTGTATTTGCTGTTCGATGATGACGTCATGATATAATGCCTGGGAAATACACAAATGATTTTATGAATAGGACTTGACACAAGTTGTAACACCTCCTGTGGATATTTTAATGTTGATTTGCAGACTACCTTGATGGCAAGGAAGTCAATACACTTCGACAACAAGTTACCAAAGTCTATCCAATATCCAGTAGGTAATTAAGCCCAATGTTGTTGCTACGCGGGATAAATTGTGCTATCGAGGCTTTAAGAAACCATAAAAGATCAGTTCAATAGACCTTTTCATGAATTACGCCACGACCAACGACTGCCTCATTTTGAATTGAACGCTGTGTTAACCGAATCTGAAGGGAGGTTAACAAAACTTGACTTCATTGATAAACGCGTGTCATTTTGAGTCTTGTCAGACATAATCACCTTGGTAATTGTATGAAAACGAGTCAGTCGTTGGTCGTGACGTAATTTATGAAAAGGTCAATCGATTCTATCCTCATAGCGGTAGTTAACTCTTCTACTTTAAAATGATCTTTGACTAAGAAAATGATCTTTGACTAAGAAAATCCAAGGAGAAAGTTATTAAAAAAAAGTCACTAGCTAGTATAGAATCGGCAATGAACTTACTGTCTCCCACCAGGAAGAGTCCTCATAGCATCAGTCAACTCAAGTGACCTGAATGACAGTAGCCTGGTTTCCTTGACTAAGAAAGAGTAATTATTTTGTTAGTAGTTCGTGTTGAAAAACATCTAGCCATTATATGGGCAATAAACTTACTTTGATTGAGGTCTTCCAGGAACACCGCCAGGGTACGTGAATCCTTTCTCTAGTTGCATCAGTTTGTCGTTCAACATGCGAACAAACATGGGGCTGAAAACACAGTAAAAATATGGCGGTTTTACCTAATCTCCAAAGCAAACCATGAAAACCATGTACTGGAGTGGAGAGTAAATCAATCAGAAGGTCGAAAGAGAAACCACGTTGTTGAATTTAACCAATCAGAAGGTCGCAGATAACCCGTTACTTCACTGAGTTCGGAAAGAAAATCTGCGGAAGTTCATCAGAAAATTGATACAAATCTGCGTAAGCTATTTTGTAAAGAGAAAAGACTCGGCCCGAGCAGAGTGAATTTTTTAGCCAATCACAGTGCTTCAATCCGGCTAATTTGGGGAAAGTTTGGGAATTTTCATCCGTCGGAACGGATGAAAACATCAAAGGGATATATCCAACCTTTTTAAATCATATATTTCACCTGCATCCATTCAGAGCAGAGCGTGGTGCTAGTGAAATACTGATCTGTTATCAAATTAGGTTTTACCACACCATGAAGAATTTTAAACTTAATAGCTAAAATGTACCTGTAAGTGACTAAAAAACCTTGGAGTATAAGTTAGGCTACGTCATAATTTCCTTCGTTCAGAGCGTAAACTCCTTCTCTTCGGACTATGCGGCGCTTTGCTTTTAAAATGAATATAAAACAGCGAGAACTACTGCACATGCGCATTACGATTTTCTTTTGAAAACAATAAAATAATAAAACAATAAACTGCGCCGAACAATCCGGCTTTAGAAGATTAAAATGTTTATTGATAAATTTTTTTGTTAAATAAAAACCTTTATTTCAATATCTATCAATCAAGGAAATTATTACGTACATCCTATAGAAGATTGTTTACAAATTTCAGGAGGTCATTATTGGCCAAGCATATGAAAGCCTATAGACCAAGAGAAAGGCTTAAAAGCCTGGAGCTCTGTCTTTTATGTATTCTAAGTATAAGTCAGCACACAAGTTAACATGGATATCGGCTATTTTCTTGTCTAGCGTGTAGTCTGCGGCAAAGTAGAGACTTTTTGAAAATGGACTACAGAAATATAACGCTTTCTGTCAAGTTAAAAAATTCCCCGCAAGGGTCCTAATCTCCAAGCAGATCCACTACTCCACTGAGTTCCGTAAGAGTTCACTGCATTCCTTTTAGAGCAGAGTGTTATGCTAGTTAAATTCTCTAAGGACCCGAATAATAAGGAGGGTCCTAATTAAATGAGGGGATGAGTTCCGAAATTTCTGTAAAATTTAATAAACGGAGGGGGGGTGTCCGAAAACAATAAAAGGAAACATCTAGAATCTAGAGTGTAGCGAAATGGAGGTGTAGAAAACTAGCAAATTTCGAATATTTTTCTTATTTACTAAAAAATAACGTTCTGACGTTAAAACAACGTTTCGTGCATATGCTGGCTTCAATACAAGACTATGTTCGGTACTTAAATATTTAAATGACAAACATTAATAGGCCAAATCTGGACTCTGTTGTAAGTCCTTAAGTTCAATACCACGGTGTCAAAATGAATCATTAGTGTGGTTACCCAACGCAAGAGGGTATTAAGGACGTGAAATGACTTAGGACTTGGACCTGTGCATAGTCCGGCCCAGCAACTTCGGCTTTTTCCAGAAAAAATCCATATTCCCATTGTTGAGGATATCGACTAACCCCCCCCCCCTGAATATCCTTTGTCCTCAAATTCTTACCCCCATGGATATCCCAGGATATTTAAAATTTTGAACCCCCACCCCTTGGATATCCTTGGTCTTCAGATTCTTTCCACCTGGATATCCCAGGATATTTAAAATTTTGAACCCCCACCCCTTGGATATCCTTGGTCTTCAGATTCTTACCCCCATGGATATCCCATGATATTTAAAATTTTGAACCCCCACCCCTTGGATATCCTTGGTCTTCAGATTCTAATCTCCATGGATATCCCAGGATATTTAAAATTTTGAACCCCCACGCACCCCTTGGATATCCTTGGTCTTCAGATTCTTACCACCTGGATATCCTAGGAAATTTCCGACCCCCCTGGATACCCTTTATCCTCAACAGTCCTTGGGAGTATAGATTCTTTCTGGAAAGGCCTATTCTTTAAGCGTATAATCCTTAATAGGTTGTGTATAGGTCAAAGTCGTAGATTTCACGTCCTATATAGCGGTAGATCCTATCGTACAAGATTATGCGCAACTCACTTATTCATTTTATCTTTGTCCTTCTTCACACTAGCAATGTATTTGGTCATCAAGACAACTGCTTTTGAAAAGCTTTTGACTCCGTCATCCAAAGGTTTCACCACTGAAAATAAAATAACTTGAAATCTAAAAAGACAGCAGTTACAATTTCGATCAAAAGGTTTGTAGACCTTTTTCTAAATAGCAGAAAACAGCCAAGACACGGTAGACCTGTCCTCTTAACCCCACTCAAAGCTTTTTGAAAGTGGTCTGTTGGCATCTGGTAAGAGTAGCTGACCGTTTACATCAAGGAAGGAGCTCATTTCTACGTATTTCTAAAAGTCCATGAGGGCCTAATTTTGAGTTTAGCTTACCTTAGCTTACCAGACATGTTATATATCAAAAGTTCCCAAATTTTATGTAGAATAGGAATTTCCACGTTAGCAAGGTCAAATCGTATGGAATAAAAGTATTTTGGACTCTGGGACTGGGGGTATATTCTCATTGACTGTAAATGTTTAAATTAAAGTATCTACTCTAGTTTTACATTTTAGTGAATTTTCAAAAACTTAGAGTGGTATAGTTATAAAATTTTGAGATACTGTTCAAAATACCCTTATTATTCTTGAAACTAATATACAAAACGATCAAAATCAATAATTTTAAGAAATTTGAGGTAAAATTACTATATTGCGATTGGGTTTAAAGTTTATACGGACCTTTTTTCCAGAACCGTACACTCCTGTAGGGGCACAGTGGAAATACTTTGTAAAAAGTCCACTCTGAATCTCTTTTCAGGGTCAACGGAACGTTTTTGGAAATAGAGAGGCTGAATGATAGTATCATTGTAGTATCATGGTTGGGATCCGCGACGGGCAAGAAAATTTTCTAAAATAGGCCATTTAGATTGGCTAAAACGGACTCCAATATTGAAAACAATATGTGTCGAAATATTCAATGATAAACACAAACAGACGGCTCAAAAAATCATGTACAGTAGACTCTCCATAACTCGAACCTCTATAACTCGAACCTATCCTTAACTCGAACAAATACGTTGGCACGGTGAAAATTTCCTAACAAACTCTTATAAAAAACTCTATTACTCGAACCTCTGTAACTCGAATCTTTCCTTAACTCGAACGATTTTCTTGGTCCTTTGGCTTGGAGTATTTTCTCTCTATAACTCGAATTTTAGCCTTTTCTCCGAATTCGGGGAAGCAATGCTGGCTTCCTTGAAGGACTTGAATAATAACATCTTAACAAGATATTGATAATAATAGTAAACAAACTGTAATTACTACACAATTTAGTTTACCTGTTTTGTGATTATCGTTGATGAGTGGACAATGACCGGGGTCGAACCTACAACCTCTCGATTGTGAGGCGAGCGCTCTACCGACTGAGCTAACTTGTCACTAAGCTTTTACGAAGTCATTATTACTCAGATTCAGATTCTTTTGAGTCTCTCAGCAGACACACAACGTTGTTCCAACATCGTCTCAACGTTCAAATAACGTTCTGACGTCGTAACAACGTTGTTTGGACGTTAAAACAACGTTCCGTGCCTACTGGGTCCCATTACTCACATTCAGCAATTTTGGAGTTTGCCAATTCTCCGTCAGCCTTCATTGTTGATTTTAAAGATTCGACCCCACGATTTAAGGCGTCAACGTAACGTTGCATGGTAAAAGGTATGAGTGGATTATCAGCCAGCTTCAACAGATACAGTAATCCCACTCTGGCGACAGTCAAATGGACTTTGTACCCTCGGTCAACGAAATTCTCCATCCAGTAGATGGTATCGTGAAAAGTGTGATATTGTGGGTAGTAGGAGGTGTTGTAAATTTTGTCCTGTGCGTAGATAAGAAAAGGATTTTTAGCTAAATGTTTTTTATTAGAACATTGTTTATAAGAACATCCAACCTGAGATTTGGTGAAAATCTTTTCTAAAAAACCAGTGTCGAATACAGGAGGGAGGCTTTCTTATTCAAGAAGAGTAATTAGTTTCCATATAAGGTAATAGGACAATTAGTGCACTCTCCTCCACATTGGTTATAGCCTGAAAACTATAGACAACTTACAATTTGAGTATGGGAATTCTCCTAATGAATGCTTAGACGAAGGGAAGCATTTTAGGCATATATTTGAGCGGGTGGGAGACGGAGTAGAAAATTTGAGAAAATATGAATCAAAGTTAAGAACATTCGAGACGCAATCAATATTTTGATGTTCTTATAAAAAAGCGTGTATAACAACGTATACAGAGGAGGGAGGCTTTCTTATTCAAGGAGAGTTATTAGTTTCCATATAAGGTAAAAGGATAACTAGTAGACTCTCCTCCATCAGTTATAGCCTACCTCTGCGTATCCCAGCCTGCCCCGGGATATTTTTGCATGGTCTTCAGATTCTTACCTCCTGTACATCCTAGGATATTGAAAGTTTTAACCCCCTGGATATCCTACATCCTTAACAGTTACGAATTCTTTCTGAAAAAGCCTATTAAATCAAGAGTAATTCTCTAGACTGTTGGCCAGAAAGAATCCATATTCCCACTGTTGAGGATGTCGACTTTTTTTAACACCAACCCCCTTGGATATCTGTGCCGAAAATTTCGAACCCCACTGGATATCCTAGGATATTGAAAATTTTGAACCCCCACCCTCTGGATATCCTTGGTCTTCAGATTCTTACCCCCTGGATATGCTAGGATATTGAAAATTCGGACCCTCCCCCCCTGGATATCTTATATCCTCAACCAGGGGGAATACAGACTTTTTCTGGAAAAACCTATTTACATAGTTGCTTACCAAATCACTTTGTCGATAGCTCATATCAATGGATGGTATTCCCATGAACTTATAAAACGCAAAATAATCACTGCCCGCTCCCAGAGAGTAGATCTTGTGTGTTTTGTTGTAATCTTTGTCTTTGTATTCAATCTTGCATCTATCGAACACCGTTTCATCTCGGTATGGATCAGAAACCTTTTTGTGAACGTCAAACATGAGATCGTGTAACAGAGGACTGGCAGCAGTTTGCAGAGAATTGTTACCTGTGAAAGATGAAGGCGGAGCATATCGCTCAATTAGAGAAGCAAAATTAGAATTTTTCACGGAATAAAGTTTTGCGAATTTCTCCTGCCACAAAAGAGTTTCTTGGCTATATTAATCGTCCATCTAACTTTCGAGGGTTGAAACAAGAAAATTAGAAAAATTATGACAAAAATTGTCACGATTTTTTTCGTTCTAGAATAAAGTCTAGCCTGTTGTCGGGACTAGCCTGTAGAAATGTGCGGTATCTAGAGCATAGGCTGCAAAAGTCCCGCCCGTTATCGTGATTTATCTCACTATAATACCTGCAACAGCAGAATCGATGTTGATATAAGCGATTGCTTTGTCTTTCAACTGACTATAATATTCTTCCACGTGTTCAACTGAACCAATCAAACCCGATTCTTCACCGTCCCAACCGCAAAGCATGATGGATCTTCGTGGTCGCCAACCTTAGACGATAATAGCGTTATATAGGGAAATATTTTAACTACAGGTAAACGCATATACAGTTGAACCCATGTAATTCGAACTCCTATATTTCGAAAACTTATATAATTCGAACAAAATCTTCGGCCCCGTCTGACTTAATCAAACTTAATCACACTCCTATAATTCGAAAACTCATGTAATTCAGACGAAATTCTCGGTCCCTTGAGAATTCGAATTACATGGGTTTAACTGTAGTTACTTCGGAATTTTCAGAGAACCGCAGAACATTCTTTCGAATGACAAGTTTTCGAACTATATCTTTATAGGAGAAACTTTAGTCGGTAAAAAGTGACTTTAAAATAATTTTGTTCGAATGAAAATTTGATCCGAAACTCTTTTTTTTCTTCAGAAATTTGTTTTGTTTTTAGACTTGGCATTTGGGAAAGGATCTTCGTAACAAAAAAAGTAGCGTATAAAGGGATTGCACAAACTTTGTGTAGGGCTGCAAATCTTTATATATATAGTATATTATTGATAATTTGTAAATAGATAATTGATGCATCGTAAAACATGCTACCCATCCGAAAAACCTAGCGCCGTCCCTTCTAAAAAACAAGCCAGTTCAAGGGTATTCAAATCTTAAACTGATTTGGAAGTAGACGGGTTTCATACGCTTGATTTTTCTCCAAAATCTTGAAGAATTGCTGAGATTGGCTGAGTTTAAATCCGTTTCAATTTGATTGGTTTAATCTCTCAACTGTCATTTTTGGTGGGGAAATCAAACTTTGCAATATTACCATACTAATTTTTTCTTATATGAGCTTTGTGAAGGTAGTATGGGTTCAGATTTATTAGGTATGCACCTGTTTTATGCTTTACACCTAGCGCACGTGCGATTTCCATCATGACTGTCGTTCCACTGGTCGCATCTACTGCACCATTTACCCATGAATCAATATGGTTACCCAACATTACGTAACGATCTAAAATAAATAGAGTAAAATAAAAGAATAGGAGAATGCACGTCAAAAGTATTGCTTTTTCAACTTGACCCTGTAAAATGGGGTTTTCCAGAAAAAATCCGTACACAAGGCGTTCTAAATCTATAACGCGCATGTCCGTACCCCCTCGCCACGTTGTGAATCTCGATTTTTTGGATATTCTTGGCCTTCAAATCCTTACCCACTTGATACCCTAGGATATTGAAAATTGCAACCCCTTGGACATCCTATATCCTCAACAGAGAAGGTATGGATTTTTTCCTGGTAAAACCCAATGGTCCTTTTTGAACGCGGGAGCAGTAATTGACAGTGCACAGAGTATTGGTTTGAGGAAAGAAGTTACGATCATTCTTAGACTGGCATACCTGGCTCGTACTCTCCCTTCATGAATCCACAAACATTTCGAATATCAGTGATCTTGTTCTCGTTGTTGACCACCAAGTCCACTTTCCTGAAGTATAATTAGTCATTGAACGTTCTTTAAACGTACAAGCAACGTTGTTCCAACGTCAAAACCAAAACTAGTACTATACTACACTAGTACTATACTACACTAGTAATATACTACAATAGTACTATACCACACTAGTAATATACTACACTAGTAATATACTACACTAGTAATACACTACAATAGTGA
>JAUJPO010077173.1:0-11066 GCA_032270745.1 Tiaropsis multicirrata
ACTGAAACAATGCAATGTAGTAGTTTACTTGTTTTTACGTTTTACATGTTTTTAGTGTGCCTCGAATAAACGCCCCCTCTGGTTGGGGGCGTATATTTGAGGGGTCGTTTATTTAAAAAAAACTGAAAGGGGGGGGGGCGTTTAAAAGAAGGGGGCTTTTAATCGAAGTATTACGGTATGTATAAATATACAATCCGCAGTAAATGATAAAGGAACATCTAGCCCATATTTTTCTTAAAAAACATAGCAAATATACTTTTGCTTATGAAAACAAACAAAGTAACAGGACCTAATATATAACAAATCAAATCGTTTCTCTAAATTACTACTTGTTACATATAAACAATAATAAAAGTAAGAACATCTGGTTTACAGTAAAAACATATAAACATCTATAAAACAGTTAGACTGGCCTCTTGTGAAAACGAATCTGCCTCATTCAAAAATCAATAGATATAAATAGTGCATTTTTTTATGAAGTCACATAAACACCCAAAATAGAGGGAAATTCTGGATTTTTTGTAAAAAAAGAGGACAATGTTAATGTTAAGTTACGCATATCATGAATAGATGAGCATAAGAAATTTCAGGGTTCACAGGAGGATATAATACTGCAAATTTTCATAACAAAACAAAACTCTCTTAAACAGAAGACTTCAAATATGAACCAATCAAATCCTTTCTTGAAATTGGTAATGTACTACACAAGTGCAAAATATGAACTCTGTATACCCAAATAAAAACATTTAGTACGTGTTAAAACTGTCTTCTTCTTGACCACTTTTATTGTCTATGATAGACTCAATGGCAGCTTTCAGCAACACAGGATCATTGATACCCAAGGGAAGGGTCAATGTAAACTCACAAGTACCACCAACAACAGCATCAGTAGACCGAAATCGAATATTTATTTTTTTATCAGGATACAGCAGCAACATTTGCTTTGTTCCAGAAACATAATACAACAGTTTCTGGATCATTGTATGACTGAATGACTGTAGAACGCCAGTTAGAAGTGCTACCATATCTGAGGGTGATCCTTCTTTAAAGGCAAGCCTTTGGATTAAGTCGCTAGGAATCAATTTCTGTTTGCTTGGAACAAAGTACCGTTTCAAAGATTCGGGTTTATTATTTAAGATATCCAGAACACCCAGGATTCTTAATCCATTTCGAATTTGATCCAACGATTCTTTTCGTCTAACAAAGACGTCATACACCATCATAGATTGAATAATCTTGTGTTTGGTAGATTCCTAAGCAAATAACAAAAATTAATTTGTTATGTCATTAATCAGATTAAGAGAAGCATTTTACTCTCAAAACAGGGGTCCTTTTATGCAATTGATTTTTATACTAAATTCCATAAGTTAGCATTATGCCATTTTTACTAATGAGGGCAGCCTAAAAATCTGAAAGTTTCCATTCGGCAAAATTATGCTAACTTATGCATACCGTGAATAAGCAGAGTAATAAAAGCTGATTACATTAAATGAAAATTATTGTGCTATTAGCGATCAAGATTATGGTCCAACAAAATTAAAGCACCGGGTTTAAAGTTATAGAGCCCGTTTTTCCTAGTTTTTCAATCTTAAAAAAATATAAACTGAGGGAGAAACAATTTGACCCAAACAGATTTTAAAAATAAAGAATCTAAATCAAACAACAAACAACAAACAAAGATGGCGGACGCACGCGAATTCAAAATGGCGTCCAATTTCTGAAATGCTTTAAATAACAAAGTATTACAAAATCAAAATCTAACAAAAACTACAACAAAAAAACAACAAACAACAAACAAACAAACAACACGAAAATCAGCTACAATCAAACAAATCATCAATGGGTGGAAGCAAAACCAAAAGCAACAAAAAGAAATCAGCCAAAACGAGAAGACATATGAAGAAAAACAGCAATAACAATATTATCAACAATGAAAGCCTTCAGCTGGATGCATCTATTCTTATGTCAACACCATCTCAAGAATTCTTACCACCAAGTCATACAAATTCACAATCACAGGCTCTGTCGCCTGCTGTAGTAGATCTGAATAAACAGTTTGACTCAATTCTGAACACTGAAGGCTTAGATGGCCTACCTGATGTGTTCTCTACACCAGTACAATCTCCTGACCAAGACGGAAATGACAAAGAAGTGACATTCGACATGATTCTCTCAATTTATAAAATAAACAAATGCATCATGGGCAAGATCGCCAGTCTTGAACACTTGCATCAAAGTAGATTTGACCAAATAGCCAGTGGCATGAAAATCTTGAAGGATGAAGTAGAAGACATCACAAAGTCACAAAGTCTAATAAATTCGAAATTTGAAACTCAAGCAAAGGAAATCAAAAACATTCAAAACAAAATCAAATCTATTACAACCGAAAGCAAACAAAAGGATAACGAGATTGATCAAATTAAAGAGAGACTACGAAAATTTGAAGAGAAGAATAAGGAAAATCAATCGAAGATAAACGACCTTGAGCAATATGGCAGAAAGGAAATGTTCAACATTTTTGGTGTCCCCAGAAAAAACAATGAAAACACGGATGACATTGTTTTTAACATTGCAGACCAACTTGGATTCGACCTTTATGAAGACGACATTGAGGTAACCCATCGAACCTCTACGAAACCAACCGCGCCAATTATTGTTAAGTTTAACAATAGGAGACTTAGAGATCTAATGTATGAGGCTCGGTGGGACCTCAAACATATAACAACAAAAGACCTTGGTTTTGTAGAAGAAAATGGCATCTTTTTTAATGAGAGTCTCACTGACACAAACAGAGCTATTTTTAAGGATGCGTGGAAATCTCTAAAACAGTCTAAATTGTATGATCGAGTTATTACTCAAAATGGTATCACGTATGCATGGAAAACTTACAATAAAAACACCAAAAGCGAAAAGAAAGTCATTCTCTCACACAGTGATATCATAAAATTAATTCCAACATCCTGATTTTCTAATGTTTTCTTATATATATATTTTTTTTACATACGTCCTCTTAACATATTATTCCCTTCTTTTAGCTCAGTATGACCAGCCCTAATCTTGATTTTTTACGTGAGACATCAATTTGCCACGTCTGTAGAACCTGCGTCTTTAACAGTGGGGTTTTTTGTGAGATCTGCTACACATGGCTTCATATTAAATGTGTAAAAATCACACATAAACATTATAATCAACTTGCTAACTCACCACTACCTTACTACTGTCAAAGTTGTATTTCTAAAACCCTACCATTAACCAGTATAACTAATCGTAGCCTTTCACTAGAAACTTTTAACTCCAATACAGTTAATATCAACAATAACACTTGTGATGAGTGCACTAAAATCATTGGTTATGATAAATTCATCCACTGTAAACTTGGTAACCATCTTTTTCATATAGAATGTTTGCGAGACAATAACAATATTAATGAAATTAACCGTAAAATTTGGTCATGTGATGAGTGCTTAAACTTCCCGTTCCAGAGTTTAAAATCTAATGATGTAATAAATGAGCTTAAACCTGTAACAAAACCAATAACTAATAAGGTTAAATTTGATAATAACTTTACACAGTTTAAACACATCCCAGCCCTTAACATTGCCTCAAGTTCGCCCAATGATGAAGATGACTTGATAAATTTTGAATACTACAATGTTGACAGTTTCTTGTCACTAACTAAACAAATTGAGGATAATTATATCTCTGTCCTTCATACAAACATTAGATCTCTTAACAAAAACTTTGATAAGCTTGAAGCTCTTCTAACAATCTTGAAGTATGATTTTGACATTATAGGAGTCTCTGAGACATGGGACAACGATAATAAGCTCTTCGTTAAACCCACAATCAATGGTTACCATCCTTTTGAAGCAAGATCTGGAAACAGTCAGAATGCTGGGGTTGGTTTATTTATCAAAGAGACCTTGGACTACAAAGAGAGGAATGATCTAACTTTCTCATCCGCAGGTAAGAATTGTGATTTTGAATGTCTTTTTATTGAGCTTGACTGTAAGATTCTTGTAGGGGTAGTATATAGACATCCTAATAACAACATTCAAATTTTCAATGATGAGTTTGAGAAACGAGTTCTTGAAAAAATTAAAAATGAAGATAAGAGGGTTATTATTATGGGAGATTACAACATAAATCTCATGAATTGTGAATCTCATCGCCATACAAGTAATTTCTTTGACAAAATGATTTCTTTCAATTTCCTTCCATACATAATCCAACCAACCAGATTTAATGATAACTCTCACACTCTTATCGACAATATTTTTTATAATGACATTTCTAATGAATGCATAAGTGGTAACTTAATTCCTCATATCACTGATCATTTGCCAAATTTCCTTTTTGTACCTCATTCTGATAATAAAATTTCACAAAAATTAAAAAAAATATCAAAAAGAGACTTCTCCGATTTTGATATCTTACACTTTAGAGAAGATCTTTCAAATATTGATTTCACCAACAAATTCCTACAGATGAAAGATACTAACCAAATGTATGATTTTTTTCACAAAGGCATGAATCTTTTATTTGACCTACATGCACCATTTAAACTAATGACAAAAAATCAAAGAAGGAAAGGAAAAAAACCCTGGATGACCAAGAAGATTCTTGGCAAAATAAATATAAAAGATGCACTATATGGCCAATTTATGAAAGATAAAGACCAACAAATTTTCAAAGAATATCATGAGATCTTACGCGAGTTAAACAAAGACATACGTAAAGCAAAATTCATCTACCTCAAAAACAAATTTTCACAATCAAAGAATGACATCAAAAAATTTTGGAAAAATATCAACACTTTCCTTGGAAGAAATAAGACCAATCATTTCCCAAGAACTATGACTAATCAAGACAAAACATTCACTGACTCTCATCAGATTGCGGAAGGTTTCAACAAATATTTTTCAGAGGTTGCTCCAAATCTCCTCAAAAAAATCCCAAAAAACACAAATCTTAAACACAAAAACTACCTCCAGAGGGTGCAGTTTAATAATTCTAGCTTTTTTTTTCAACCAACCAATAGGTATGAAGTCTTAACCCACCTTAACAACATAAAGGATAATAAGGCCAAAGATATTTATGATTTTCCTGCACGGGTCATCAAAGGAACTGCTGATCTGCTAGCAGATCCTCTTGCTATTATGATAAACAACTCCCTGTCCACTGGTGTCTTCCCTGAACTTTTAAAACATGCTAAGGTAACTCCTCTTTTTAAAAGTGGACTCAAAAATGATATTAAAAACTACAGACCAATATCTGTTCTCCCAATTTTTGATAAGATCTTTGAAAAAATTGTTCATGAAAGAGTCACTAAATTTCTCAACAAAAATCACATTATATTCAAAGGACAGTTTGGTTTTCAAAAAGGTAAGTCTACATCTTCTGCTGTTATTCACCTCACTGACATTATAGCCAGGTGCAAAGCTAAAAAAGAGGTAGGATGTGCAATTTTTTTAGATCTGGCAAAAGCTTTCGACACTGTAAATCACAAAATTCTCCTTGACAAGCTTGATAGAATTGGTATCAGAGGCCCTGTATTATCTTGGTTTGAAAGCTACTTGACCAATAGAAAACAGAGTGTTTCCTGTAATCATGTAAAGTCTGAACCCAGGTACATCTCTCATGGTGTACCTCAAGGCTCAGTTTTAGGCCCCCTCCTTTTCTTGATATATGTCAATGATCTGGCACTAAATTCATCTTTCTCACAAACATTGTTTGCTGACGACACATGTCTGTTCATGAGTCATTCAAATCCTGAAACACTTCAAAATCTCATAAACACAGAGCTAAAGAAAGTGTCAGACTGGCTCGTTGCGAATCAATTAACTTTGAATATCTCCAAGTCCAACTATATCATCTTTGGTGACAACAAAACAGCTAACTTTCGTGTCTCTATTTCAGGTCAATGCCTAAACCAGGTCAATGAAACAAAATATCTGGGTGTTGTCATTGATCACAAGTTGAACTGGAAAGAACATTTGAAAAGACTTCACACAAGAATCAAGCAAAATACAGGTATATTACGAAAGGTAGGATGGTTTCTTCCACGAGAGAATCTAATATCTCTGTACTTCAGCCTGGTCAATTCACACTTAATCTATTGCATTTCTTCTTGGGGCTCTCCTAATACAAGTGGTTTAAATGTAATCAATGAAACCATTTCTAAATGTATTAAATATATTGATCATGTATGTCCATCTGTTGATAACAAGAAATTTAACCCTCTAACTGTTGATAAACTCTTTAAATTAGAATCATGTAAACTTGTCCATCAGTTTTTAAATGATAACATCCCTTCAGCTTTAGTTAATCTATTTCAAAGATCTAAATCCAACAGTTTAGCATCAAGAAAAAATTCTAAGAACAATGTTTCAACCATCCATTACGATCAATCTTTTCATCCTCTGATGTTTTATGCACCACAATTTTGGAATCAAGGAAAATACTACAAATCTGCTAGTCTTTCCTTTTCAGCTTTTTCCTCTTTTATGAAAAAAGAGCTAGGGAAATTAGAATAAAATTTGGAGTTTTTAATGTATATAATGTATATGTTGTCAATAGGTTTTTTCTCTACATTTATCGTTTACCTAGTTTTCGCGTTTAATTAAAAATCAATATTCAAAGGATCTTTGTAATTAGGTGTTTTTTGTTTTGTTTTCTTACATGCTACTATACTTCTTATTATTTTGCTGACTTTTACCCATAGTTTTTAATTAAATTTTGTTCTGTTGTTTTTGTTGTTTTTTGTACTAGTCTTGTACTAGGTTTTTAAGACTTTACTGTGAATGACTTAGAAATCCTCATATAGGATATTTTTATTCCCAGACTTGTATCTATATTTTATGTTCGTACTATCGTAAAGATTAACAATTGAATTGAAAAAAAAAAAAATTGAATATATAACGAATAACAGAAAATATGATCAAGTGATAATATGCGACAATTTTCATTTTGCGAGTAGACTACGGAACCAGTCTTGGTTTAAATGGTCTGTTGGCACGGAGGGAAAAATTAGTTCTCCATTATAGCAATACTTTAGGGCTAAAATTCAAGATAACAATTGGATTTTGAAATAAATTGAGTATTATAGAACAAAAGATCAGATAATGAACTTCTCTTTTCAATGATTAGAAAATCTTGCTAAATTTATCCTATTTTAGAACTTTTTTATAGTTTTAAGTTGACAATACGATTCTAAACAAAAAAGTTTAAGTGTTTGATGAACTCATGGAGCCGAGCAAATATTTTTCTAATTAATATTCTTATTCTATTCAATATTGTGAGGTATAGTTCTTTTGATTTATTTCAGTATCATCCAAGTTATAAGCCGTTAAAGTAAAAAATTACTTTTCAAAAAGTGCAAAGATACATCAAAAGTGAGGTATTAAATTAGGAATGTTTAATGTTTTCACAGAATTCTTTTTGCACCAGGTGGGTTCAGGAGCGTGTGGAATGCGTGTCCCAAAACATGTTGTCGGATCCAACCTTAGTGGATACTCTAAATAAAGTAATAATTTGTTTCCCTATAACTAGGATTTTATATGCAGAAATATTTCATCTTCAATATTGTAACTTGACAACAGGTCAGGTTGTGGGTTTTTACCTGGGAAACAGGAAAAATCTTTATCTTGACAAGTCTATTCCTTATCTTGACAGGTCTATTAAAATATTTTGAATTTTAACTTATTGACATCAGTTTTGAAAATGAAAGCTCTCCTTCTTTCACAAGTCTATTGATTCCATGAGATTACCCCAGTCAAGGGCGTCAATGGGGAGGTCAGGGGACATGACCTTGTCATTTTTTTGCAAAAGTAATGATCCTTGCAACCTGATAAAGTGAGAATAATTATAGTGGAATTATCTTTTAAGTTCCATTAAAAGGCATGCTACAATGGAAGCTTTCATACCTTAAAATCTTGACTACCCATTTTTCATTCCAAACAAAAGTCCATGATCTGCATGATGTTTGTTTCGAAAAAAAGGGATGCCAACGTGATATTTTTTGAAGTTTTTTTGATTTCATGATTTTCATAGCTATAATCAATATAATCTCCAGAAGTTGTTTTATGGACAGTTATCAGCAATATCTAGGCTAAATTTTCGACTTTAAAAAAGTCGTCTCGTTTTTAAGTTATTTTCCATGTTCTTTTGTCTAATTTTAATATCAACTTTTTTATCCAATGACCTGTTTTATAATTTTTTTTTTACAATTACAGGAATTTCTCTGAGAAGATATATAATTTATATCATGTTATGTTAACATGCAGTTGAGTGTAGTTTCTCAATTAGATCATTTTACAAAGCTTCCACAATGTCTGTCTTAGGTTTCACCATTTTGTTTTGTTTTTCCTAAAGTTATCTCATCTCATTCAGTCAGACGAAATTACAAAACAAATTCAACCTTAAGTTTGTCTCACAGTGTAGTGATAGCCATTACTTTAGTTTATAGAGAGTAGGTTTTTATATAATGTTTTACTTTTCCTATGATATCCCTATCTATCTCTGTGATAATCTGTGGTATTTTCTACTTCAGGATTGACATTTTTCAACAAGCATTTTGTTGTCATAATTCAAATTGAAATTTCTCAAATGCATTTTTTCCAGACTGACGGTAACTATGTGTTTTAGATTTTTTATTGATAAGATGCTTATTTTTTTATTTATTTTAGAAGTAAATAAATTATAATAAATTAGAATTACTAATAAATAAAATACTGGTTAGCTGGTCTAAGACACCAAATTGGTGAGGTAAGTTTGTGAGTGTTTTGCTATAAAACCTCTTAAATGATAATTTTGTTACCGTTTGGATATACTTTTGCTTCTGGAATACGAAACCCTCTTTCATTTTGTGTTTTTGCTTTAGGAAATTGTTTGTTTATACTGTATTATACAAGTCATTTAAATATGTTTTGAGTGGTAATTGTAGAAATATATGCAGTAACGTTTTTAATTTGTAACAATTTTTATTTTATTTTTTTCAGCAAGAACATAAATCAAAGCTTGCCGAAGGACGAGAATCAAAACATTATGTTGCTACGGATATTGTAAGTTTTATTCTGTTTTAAGATACAGTGGTTCAAACTTCACAAAAATATCTCAACAGTTACAGTGCACTTGGCAGTTTGGAAGGAAAGAAGGAAGTTACTTAGCAGTCAACTGTTAGCTCAGCGCTATTATTATAGAGTTGAAAATAATATGAGACTGTTATGCGGGACAATAGGCTTATCTATATTATTAATAGCACTATTTTGAAATCTGTCCGTCCGTCTGTGTGTGTGTAACACTAGGCGTGATCCCGCATTTTTTAACCTGGATAAAATGCCCGGGAAAATCGAAAAAGAAAAGTTGAGGTTTTTTAATAGAAGTCGTTGCATTGCTAATGTTTGGCCCGAAATTTAACCCCTTTTTCCTTGAGAATATTTGACGTTTTTGGGTTTTTTGGGACCCTAGGATCCAAAAATTAAGTACTTTTTGGGGCAATTTGACCCAGTGACGTCCCAAAAACCCTCTATATAGATAAAAAACAATTTGTAAATACTTTTTCGGTATCTTGATATTAAAGAGAGCGAAGTTGTAGCGACATTGAGGCCCGTAGGGCCTCTATGTCGCGCCAGCGGCATGCGACGCTGGCTTGCCAGCTAGTTACAATATATTACCGCAGAGCCCTGAATTTCACTCTAAAATAGCTTATTTGAAAGACAAGGAGTAGTCTACAAGGACACATGAGCAAAACAGTACCAATAATGTGTCACATTGCATTTTTCTACATTCTACAGGTGCAGCTTGTTACGGATGGACTTTTCAATATTCAGTAATGACACCGCAAATGACAAAACCTGAAATCGTCACAGTTAAACCGTTCGAACTGTAGTAACAGCAACCATCAAAATTATAACTAATGAAAAACTTAGTTTTTAAAGAATTTTGTATTATTTATTTATAGTAGATTTAGAATTTTATATCTGATCAATTTCTTTTAAGGTCAATGATCAATATGACGAGTGAGGGACCTGGATTTAATAATTTTGTCATTTTTTGTGTTTTACTTTTTAAGAAATGTAGAAATTTATTAAGTTGTCTTTTATATAACATTGTCATTGGTGAAATTTCATATTCAACCATGGTTTTGTTAGTCTGATTTACAGACCCATACTAAAACTGTTGTACGTTTGAAGCACGTTTCGTTAGAGGATGAGAGCAGCCTATGGTTTTGTAAAAATATTAAAAAAGCTATAAACTTTTTTATTACCGTAACACTATAATTGATTACAAATGATTTCTAAACAAAAAGTTAAATATGAAGTTATTTATGATATCCATTACGTATTATTTTAAAACATTTTGTGTCCCATTTTAGGGCTGGGAGTTTGCTGGGCGGCACATTTGTCAAACGGTAACACAGGTGTCCTAAAGTGAGCTTAATGAGAACAGAAGACTCATGTCAAGAGTGCGATATAAACTTGAAGGGCACCGATTAAGGCGTATGAAGCTGCAGGCGTCTTTACATCTAGTCAACCTTAAAAAAGAATAAAGCCCGTTTTAAGAAAATTTAATACACCCCTGTCTCAGTGCCCCGGTGGAAGATAAAAATTCACCGGGGTGAGTCTAAAAATAAATAATGAAAATCGACCGGTGCCAGAGAAAGATACATGAACAAAAAAAAGCGAACGAGATAACCCGTTGTTTACAAAGAAACAAGGTCTAATTCAGGTAAGGCTGTTGTCTTTCTGAATAATTATTTTTTGTATTCGCAGTGTTCATGAAGTTATAAGGCCCCCTCGTGCCTATAGGGCAGGGGCAATTACTGCATAGATTAACTTTAGGAGATAAGTTGCTTTGGTCTTTCAATACCATCACACTGCGTTAGATTCCAACTTAAGTACAGTAATACGAGGGCTTTTTGTGGAACATTTTCCAAATTTGTTTTTTACCAGTTTATTGTGCCTGGTCTATGGTGGCCCATCGTTATCAAAAACTCATTTCAAAAGTAATTTTTAATTAAATTCAATTTTGATTTGTAAAGTTGATTTCATTTTTTATAGCAGCCC
>JAUJPO010077184.1:0-11066 GCA_032270745.1 Tiaropsis multicirrata
GACTTGAGTTGTTGTATTTTATTGAACAAGGCAATAAAAAAGGAACGAAAAATGATTTTATTACGATAGGAGGGTGAGCAATAATGTCATTACCGCGGACATAGCTAGATCATGAAAAATCAATGGAAACTCAGCAAGTTGTTTATCCAGAGTTCTATTATATATCCTTGCCAGTATTTCCACGAAACTGCGATTCTTTCGAGACTCTTTTTGCAGATATCAACATATCCGTATAAGAACTAATAACAACTGAAGTGAAAAAAGGGGAATAAAACAAGAAAGACACAAGTCAATTTTCAGTTATTGCTTCTTCATCATATTTTTTTTCAACATTTTTTGAGATATTTTTACGTCTTTTTATTGATTTTTTTTTTAGATTTATTCTTTTTTTTAGTTAACTTTCTGCACCAAACACGAAAGTATTTTAAATTGAGTTTCTGTATACCATACAAATAACATAAAACAAAATAAAAACATTACATAAATTTTGTTCTAGTTACATGTTCTGTGAGGTCTTAGCTTTCTTTAGAACGCTTGATTCGTATTAATTAGTTCATATCTTTCATCACAAGAAAAATAATAATGAAAAACTCGGAGAAAATTTCCTAGTTCGTAGAGTATAATAGTAGCTCTGGTGACTCTAAAGCTTTGACAAAACTTTTGGAGATAGTAACAAAACAACATTTCTCCACATTTAGAATGTTGAATATTATATAATAATAAAGCTATGTAAATACTTTGGGGTAAAAAATTCCGAATGATTACATTTTTTAATATTGATTGTTTTTTGGATGTCTGTTTACATTCAAAATGCAAAATTCTATTATTTAAACTAAACGGCTATAATTCTGCCCAAGTTAAAAACTGTTGGTAAAATTTCTTTAACTATAGGGTATTAGAAAGAAATACTGATTGTCTGGCATATACTATAATTGACAAAATATTTGAAATCACTGTGTATATGCAATTTCAACGAGTATTTCAAACGAAAATGTCAACAATAAATAACAATAGACGCGAAACTTTACACAGAAAAAAAAACATAGTACAGATTTCAAAGAGCAACACATTACAGATTCAAAGTGAGAGTGGAAGAATTTTGAAAAAAACTTAACATTCAAACTGAAAATACAGATAGGGTAGGAAGAGAAAAATTGGAGAGAAAGGAAAGGAAAAAATAGATATACAATTAGGAATAAATAAATCTTAGTACAGAACAACAACAACTTAAGGGAGCTGGATCCGAAAACAAAACAAAACACGAAAAAAACAATACAAATTATTGTAAATGATGTAGGATTGTTTCCAGGAGATGTTAAAAAAAATAATTCTTTCATTTTTTACACTGTGCTGTTGTTGGTATGGCATTTATACATTTTTAACGATCTGGAGTTATTAGTGCCTCTTCACAAGAAAAACTTAAAGAAGATATTACTTGTAAAAAAGATTAGATCGAAACCCATTGTCTGGAAAAGAGCAATTGGTGGAAAAAAATACAAATTGATAGGAAGTACCAATAAGTAGAGTGTTAGAGAAGTCAAGAGAAGGAGGGTTAGTTCACTGAGAAAAAGTGATCAGAAATTTAAGATACTGAAAGAGCTTCGACTTGTTCCTTAATCATCGATTCCTTAATTGTCGAGTCTTCGCCGCACTTCATTCCATTTCCTAACACTAATTCTTCGTTTGTAGGGGAAGTTCCTTTGGACAGTACTTCGTCATCGGTGATGGATTGTCGTTTGAGGGTAAATCCTGTTGTACCATCTGGACCAGTTGGGTGACGTAGCACTGACACCCTGCAGTAAAAAATAAAACATAAAACCATAAAATAAAATAAATAATTATTACTAAGATCAACTTTCAAACAGAAAACATTAAGTCAAGGTCGTTCATCTTTCGATGATCCGAAATCTATGTGGAATCTGAAATCGATAATAAGCCTATTGATAATCGATAATAAACCTAATGACAATCGATAATCGATCACAACAGTATTGATAATCGATAATCGATAATAATCCTAATGACAATCGATAATCGATCACAACAGTATTGATAATCGATAATCGATAATAAACCTATTTATAATCGATAGAAGAGTAATTCTAATCCAAAGGTTGCTCCCGAACGCGTGAAATTGATGAAAAGGAAAGAACAACATATAATTCATTTTCCATTTCAAGACCACGTCCTTCTTTATTAGTATAAAAGTCTCAAAAAAATCGATTGAATAAAAATAATTCTTTTTGTTTTGATGCTTCATTCTTCAAACTCGTTTAAGAGACTTGACTACGGAAAATTGAATGGTCTCAAATTGGCAGGTCCAAACACCGAAGGGTGAAACCTTTAAAAAAAGGTGCATCGAATTGAAATATTTTACGGGATTCTTTCTAATTAAAGTCAACTTACTTGAAAGTTTGAGATTCTGAGAATCGGTGACTTCGTCTCCGCAATAAGTGTTCAGGTCTTTCGTCACTAAAATAAAAAGAATAGAACAATAATGATTCGATCAAAACTCTCTATCGTTGCTTTTTTAAGCAATCTTATGCATTAGCTTAGGGTTCAAATTCATTTCCATTCTCGAAGATTGGTTCTTATATAACCCGGGCCGTCACCTAGGGTAATTAGCGACGCGAAAAGTGACTTCGCTACGGTGGTCGCTTTGGGTGAGGCTCAAACCTACAATCTTATCCTATGTGGAAACAAGCGCCCTATCATTTCGGCCACCGCTGGTTAAGTATTAATAGATTTCATTAAACATAAAATTTAACATGAATCTATCTTTCCCTTTCCCTTTTCCTGAAAATATGAATGAGAGTAGTAATGAATCTTACATGATTTTCTGAACACGAATTGCACTTTTCTTAGCATTTTTATGATTCTGTACCAACATAAATGAGACTTCGTCACCTTGCTGATGTTAAGAAAAATATGAAACAATGATTAGACGCTAAGCTAAGAATAGCCTCAGTTAGACCAAAACGATACAACTTCCCACTATCGGAGACAGGGCATTGAACTAAACTGTGTACAGAAGGATGAAGAGAACAAGCTAAGCTCTCGGTTTACGTTGAAGTTTGTGAGCGGGCATTTTTGAGTAAAAATGTGTTTACCTTCAATTCTTTGCCATTTTCAGTTTGGACCTCAGACATATGGAAAAAAACACTTTTCCCATCATCATGATTGTATGCAATGAAACCAAACTGAAAGTGAGCATAACATAGTTAATTTAGTAGCGGATAATATTGTTCAATAACATCTTTGTTCTGATATGCTCCTTACGTGTTGAGCACTTTGAACTTATGTTACCTAGTTAATTCAGAAACATTTCTTGAAGCTTTCAAAAAATCTTAACCTAGGGTTCGCGATGAATTTTCAAAATTGATCTTACCCCCTCAAAACCATGTGTATCTTGAAGAGCTCGAAAAAATAGAAAAAATGAGGGGTCATTCGTCAAAATTGGTTGAGCCAATCTTGAGTTATGACATTTTAAAGATCGCCAAAATTAACCTTAACTTATAAATTCGTATTTCAACCACAACCCTTCAACTACTCATCATGGTGAATCCTTCGAGAACCATTTCAACTAAGTAATAGAAACACGAAAGCCCACTACAATAACTAAACACAAGGGAATCAAAATACCTGTCCTTTGATAGATTCGATTCTTCCTCTAACTAGACTTCGTTTACAAGCGATGTTGCATGCTCGTTTCTTCTTTGTGACTGCATCAATGCAGATTTGGAATGACACCTGGAAGAAAAAGAGATAGAAGTCGGTAAATAAAGTCTGAGCGACGTTTTTCCAATCCAGGTAAAAACTATTAAACTAGAAACTCAACAGTGACTCCTTTAGAACGACGCAGGAACAAGTGACGCAATGCAAGACAAGCTATGTTATGTTTAGGATCTAAATTCACTTTTTCATTCCACAGAGGTTGGTTTTTATTACACCCGGACCGTAACTTAGGGTATAATTAGCGTCTCGAGAGGTGACAGTGGTCGATTCAAGCGGAGTCCAAAACCTTCTGAATAGGAGACCAGCGTTCGACCCGAGCCGACACCACACACCCCGAGCCGGCAACTTTTTACCTTGTCACCAGTTTGAATTGCTTCTTTCTTCTCCATGATGCCGGTGATTCCAAACCGGTAAACCAATTGCTGTTGTTCACCACCATTCATCGTTGGTGATTTCTCGTCCTCTCCTGTATTGTTCTCGTCGCCGTTCTGTGTTGTTGAATCGTTGAGGATTGAGCCGTTCAAGCTGCTACCGTTCAACGAACTTCCGTTCAAACTGTTGTCGTGTTGTTGTTGCTTTTGTTGTTTAGCTGCGGACGCTCTAGAGAGTTGGACGAGACCTTCGTATTCATCTTGCTGTAGAAATTAGTACAGGAGAACATCATATAATCATTCAGTTTGAAAATGATTAGAGTAATGGTTTTACCTCATTAAAACTCATCCCCAGGACCCAAAAATGAAGATTTTCCAAAAAAGAAAATGAAAACCCCCCACGTATCCTCATCCCCCCCAAAAAAGAAAATGTTTGAACCATGTTTTGGCGCAAAAATTCGTCCCTAAGGCTCAAAAATAAAGATTTTCAAAAAATGGGAAAAAAACACCCCAGGTATTTTCCCAAGAAACAAATGTACAAAATTTCAGCAATTTTTTAGACCTCCAGGTTGAAGTTCAATTGAAGCTGAGAATAGCACTTTTAAAGGGATTTTAACGGATCTCATCAGAATACATAGTAGTTCTTATTGACTTGACGACAAGGGACCTATATAAAAAGTGTTGTGTCATTGTTTACATACTTTTATCGTTTTCATGGCAACTGCATTTAATGATATATGTACTACAATTTCGTACAAGTCGAAAGGTAGAAAGGTCAGGAAGAAACACTTAAAAAAATCATACTTACGTTGGGGTCCATCGTTCGCATCGGACGCGTGATGACACCGTCGTACATCTGCGTTAAAACCTCATCTTGACAAACGTGAGAAAGGATCTTGCACACCTTCTCTGCGCTCTGTTTCTCTCCTTTTCTCGTCTCCGCGTACATGACGTAATTTCCCAGTTCGAGTTGTTTTGTGTCCCCTTCGTACTCGCTGAAGTGGAAAAACAACTCGGTCGTGTGGTCTTCCGTTTCAATGAAACCGTAGCTGTCTTTGAGCGCACAAACGTAGCCGTGTTGTAGTTTCGCTTCGTTCTTCTCAATGATAGACACGTCGCGAGCATATTTCTGTTGGTTGGTTTTCTTTGTAACGAGCACAAATTCCACTTTGTCGCGGTAACGCACCAACTCGCGCGGCTGGCAGTCACGGACACGATATAAAATGTCCGTTTCTTGTCCTTCCAAATAGCATTTGATGACACCAAATTCGTTTTCCCTTAAAGAAATTGGAAAGAAAATTCAAATCATTATTATTAATATTATGCAGATCTAGCTTGTACCAAAGCCTACATTTTATATTTTAGCTGACGATGAAATACTGTTTGTTACGTCATTTTTATATAGTCTCTTCGAGGAGATAACATTTGTTATGTGTCATCTGGGAATACAACTATTTGATAATTTTATTTTATTTTTATTTAATGAGACTGATACAAGGAAAATTGCTTCTTCGTTCTATTGCTGTAATAACATTTCATGAACAAAGAAAATTGCATGAATTGTAATAAATTCACTCCATTCGTAGCGCGATTGTCAAACACAAGAAAATCGTCAAAACGTTATTAACCCACACACAACAGTAAGATTTTTAAAATTGTTAAAAATCGGCCTACAGTGATAGTAAATTACAAGCTTGAAAATGTAACTTAGTCAGTTAAAAGTGATGGATTGTTTTATACACAATCACCATCCCAATGCGACAAAAGTTTTCATTTTTCTCGACGAAGGTACGGAGGTATTCAAGACCACTCAGGTTTTTCGTATAGTAAAATCTCTTAAACGAGATTGGATTTACTTTGTACTAAAGAATGACGCGTGGTCTCAAATTGGAAGATGAATTATACAGTTAAAATCATGTAATTCGAATTCCCAGGGGATCAGAACATTTGTTCGATTTACACGGGTTTCCGAATTATAGGAGTTCGAATTACATGAGTTAAAAACTGTATGTATGTTTAGAATACTCTTAAAGAACCAACCAACCTGTTCACTTTGCTTGGACTTTTCAGGCTGCGTTCAGGTGCTTCACGGTCAATGACACCAACGTGTCTTTTGGTAGAGATCACTTCAAATGACACTGTACCTTTTGGTAAGAATCGAATTCTGGTGGCGTGTTGTCTGTGTGAAATCTGGTCCTGTAAAACATGAAAGAAGCATGCTTCAAATCTAAACTAGGACGCGGTGCAATGTTTTTGGTCAGGTTGCTTTATAGTAGTTTTCACAATAACTTACAACGACTTCGTGGTTTCTTTTTTGAATTGATTTTCGTGAGACAGCATTTTGAGGAGAAGTTTCGAGCATGGATTTATTTTCACGAGTATAAGCCTTGCAAAAAAAAATGGTGATCTTTTTCCGAAGTTAGACAATGTTGACGATATTTTTGTTGTGTATAACCCATTGAATCTCATTCTTGTGAAATTTAATACGATTAAAAGCAAGAGAGATGAGAATATTTAAAAATTCTCAAACTTGCTCAAAAATCAAGCATGCAAATTTAAAATACAAAATTTAAACTAACGTTTTGAATGGTGAATTCAACTTCGTCCCCAAGGTTGATCAAGTGTGACTGAAAAATTACAACATAACAATTTGACGTGATACGACTGTATAAGACTCTAGTCTCTATTAGCATATTGTATACATAAAATACGTAATAACTAGAACAGACTAATATAATAAACCACATGTTTTTTATAAGAATATTATGAGCATATGAAAATTGAAAGGTCAAGTAGTGAGCTTGCCGATATGCTTATCAGAATTTATTGTTCTGAAACATAGATAAAGCTATTGCTTTAAGAGTTCAATCTGGGTCTCAATAGGCTTAAAAGCATTATGCTTATAAAAAGAAAAGATATAACTTATTTGGAATTAGAAAGTACCAGACTGTACCAGATCAGGAAATCAGAGAGGCTCCAATAAGATTATCAAGAAGTATTTGGACCTCACCAACCTGCTCAAGTACTTCGCTAAAATGGAAGAATATGCTCAAATCTTGGTCGGCGCACTTGATGAAACCGAAGCCTTCTTTCAGACTGCTGACCACGCCCACTTCACGTGTTTGCCCGTTCTTTAAGCAGACCGAAATCAATTTGATGTTGACCGCTCTTTGTAGTTTATCACGACGGTCTGTCGACACGTTGAACTCAACTACATCGCCTGGATAAACAAAGAGGATCATTAAGATATAAAAAAACAACGTTCAATTCAATTTTACTTAAGAATTTTATTTTAAAAGAAACTTTACTACTAGAAAGAGGGGAGGCTGCAAACAAGCATCGAAAATAATTCAAAAACAAAATTCAAATTGTATAGTTCATAGAACAATGATATAAAGACCAAAGGTAGTATTTACCAATGCATAAATTTTTAAAAACCTGAATACAAGTTTCAACTCGTTAATACCTTTGAGAAAACTGTGAGTAAAGGCTGGTTTCCACTCAGCGCTTGCAGCTCTCGTCTTTTCTGTTTTCTGTTCTGATTGGTCTGGGAGAAAACATTACATAACAAACATAGAAACAGAACAGGCGCGCACTGCTCTCGCTAAGTGGAGACCGGCCTTAACATTGGTGTAGGATCTCTCGATTCATTACAAACTACTAGTAATACGCCAAACAAGACAGTGTCTTACACACCTTTCTGTAAGATGATGTCATCTTCCATGTCTCGGTCACCGAACAAGACTTCGTGAGTGTCCGTCTTCCCTTGGTACTCAATCATGCCAGTCAACTGACCATCCGTTGACGTGTTCATGGATTTCTGTCCAATGGCTTTGATGACGTGCCCTTTGAATCTGTTTTCGGAGATGTCTTCAAAGACAACTGTTCCTGGGCTCAATTTCTTGACAGAAACAGCTATCTCCTTGCCCTGGGAAAAAAATTATTATCGAAGTAAAATTATGACATATGAGAATAATTTACTTCAATCTGAGATACACTGTTGAATGATAAGATGATGCTTTTTATTGAACTTGTAAACTATCATTCATGTCTTCTTAAAATCTATACCAATAAAACATAATTTCAAGGCTGTTAAAAGGAAGTTTTTTTAAGATTATGCAAAGAGAAAACTGTAAATTTTATGAAAAAAAGGGCTTACAATTCATATCATTCTAAAAGCCAAAGAAATATTTTGATCGTAATTAAAGCATTCACTGAAAAACTTTAAATTGTTAACCGGCAACTTACAAGTCTGTCTTGCAAATTGAACTGGACATCATCCCCGATCATCAATTCGTTGATGTCAACACTGTATTCGGAATAATGGAAGAAAATCTCGTCTACCACGTCTGCGCGTTCGATAAAACCATATGCTTCTTTCAACGAACTCACAATTCCTATCATAAAAAAGAATATGGATTTAAAGTCCTAAACTACCAAAAATTAGTGATCGCAGAGTTGTTTGACTTCAAGGTCAAAATTTTCAAAATAGAGGGGAAGTAAGAGGTTTTAAAGATTTGAGGGAGGTGTATATTTGAAGTGAAAATTTTAATGGGGTATAAGTATTTTATACTGGTTTTTATTTCCTAGAGTCTTTCGTATGAAACCCGTTTTTAAGTCTTCATTACCCTGAAAAAATTACTTTGATTGGTGAAATACTCAAAAGATAGCTGTCCAAAGTGACGTCAGAGAGCAATAGTGACGGTACTTAAACTTTGAAATGACAAAAAAGGCAGCGTTTTCAAAATAACGGATTGAAAACGACAGTGTTAAAAATATATCAATAACAATAATGACTAATAATAAAAAATCATGAAGAAACATAAAATAAATAAACTTTACCTTGGACAGTTTTGACTTGCTTGGCAGGATCAGAGTATCGAATCTTTCTTGCTTTCATCGATCCAGTCCTCTTATTTGTGGCAATGTAAAACTCCACTGTATCCCCTTTATTGATAGTTTCCCCCTTTGCAACATCATTCAACGAAAATGGGAGAAAGAAAAATTCCTGAAAGAAAACGAGAAAAAATCAGGTACTGTTTCTTGTATCGAAATAATTTTCTTTTCTGAACTAAGAGCAATGAAATTTTCATAATTTTTCTTATATAAGGTTGAGAAAGACAGACAGTGTCAGAAAGTTAATTTTCTTTTAAATTTAAAGAATTTTAAATTGGTCACTGTATAGTGCCCAAATATTACAAAAATCATTGAAAGGTTATGACAAATTCAAGGATTGATCCCTTGACCTGGCATCAACAAACAAAAAATAACTCTTACCCCACTTTTGTCATAGCTAACTCGACCAAGCGTCGAATCAGCTTCTCCGTTACGCAGAGGTTTGGCTTCCATTTCAATCCTGCCAATGCAGGATTCTTCTGATAATGTTTCAATGACTACTGATCCGGCTGGAAGCTTATTCAATTTGATGGCAATTGGTTTGTTGTTTCTCGGATCAGTCGTCAGTACGAAATCCAAGCAATCTTAAAAAGAAACAAACAATAAAGAAGTCTTAAGCATTTAAAAGACAAGGGAGATTTGATAATTTTTGGGAGAGAGTTTATTAAGATTTTACTTATCCAGGAAGAATGGTATAGGGTACAGAACAATGAAGGATCACCTGACGACACGATAATGATATATTTTGGGAGTTTTCTAAAAAACAAGTGATACTTTGATGGACCTACCTGGTAATCAAATGAAAAAACTAAAACTAAAACACCCCTGTCTCAGATATTCAACATCCTTAAAAACTATAACACCTCTGTCTCAAATCAATACCTTGAAAAAAACACCCGTCTCAAATATTATTTGATATCTTTAAACACCCCTGTCTCACTCATTAAAGGGTGATTTTTTAGGGAAAAACTGCCATTTTATCTTTAAAGTATTTTTTACCAACGATGGTACTCTAGTCACATACTAAAAATCCGAAAAAACTACAAATAGAATCTTCAGGTTCCGTCACCTTTGAGGGTATTGGAATAACCCACTTTTACTCGTTTTATGTTAAAGTTAAAACACCAAGTAAGAAAAAATGACACCATCTTATGATTACCTTTACCCCAGCAGCAAAAGTGAAGTCTCACTTTAAATTCTCATAATAAAAACTATTTCTTTTGAATCTGTTAAACTAACGCTATATCTTAGGATAAAACGTACACAATTTATTGAACAACTATGAGACATTAATCGAAAAACAATTTGTTTTACCTCCCACTTGTAGGTGATTTGGATCTCCTTCAAATTCACTGTAGTGGAAGAAAACTCGATTTCCAGTGGTGGCACATTCTACGAACCCGTACGAATTCAACAATTTCTCAACAATGCCTTTCTCTTTTTTACCATAGTATTGGTTGTGTTGCGAGTCGTTTGATGGTGACACGTTAATCGGTGATGAGGCGGATCGCTGGCGATTGCTGTTCACTTTGTTGGGATATTGATTGTGCGGTGATGAATTTCTGTTGTTTCCATACGAGTTCATAGATGAATTTCTTTCACGCTGAACAAAGTTAAAATAATTATGAATTAGAATGCCAATCTTGATTAGGAGACCGTTATTAGTCAAATCTGTGTTGTAGTTTTACATAATAGAAAGCGAATTAACATCTTAGTATAATAGATAATTACCTTATTGTAACTCATGTTGAGTGTTTATTTTTTTTGGCCCTGGCTTCCAATAAATCTTCTTTAGTTCGTCTTCTTAGTTAGATTTTGATCTTCTGTACAAATATGAAATCTAAAATATATAAACTTGAATTAGTTCATGAAAGAAGCAAATGGATTAAAACGCTGTTGCATTTTCTTCAGTTCAATTATCTCCCCTAGAAAATTTTTATGACATAATATTTTGGCAAAATATTTACAGCATTGGAAAAAAGATAATATATATTTTCAAAATTTTTCAGGCTGCTTCTTTACCTATGCCTCTTTTTCCTCTGTGGGGGGGGGGGGGGGGGACGA
>JAUJPO010077195.1:0-11066 GCA_032270745.1 Tiaropsis multicirrata
CTTCAGATTCTTATCCCCTGGATATCCTAGGATATTGAAAATTTCGGACCCCCCTGGATATCCTATATCCTCAACAGTCAATCAAAAACCGCTGGGGAGGCTCTCGTTAACAGTAGTCGCAATGGTGTTACTGAGAACTTTAGCACGTAGATTAAGTAAGCTGGTTCAGCCAGGGTATTTGATCATATTATTCTGACCACGTCGTTCTTTAGTACAAAAATCTCTAAAAATTGCTTAAATAAAAGAAACCAATTTTAACCTCGATGCTTTGTTCTCCAAACTCGTTTAAGAGACTTTACTACGAAAAATTTAGATTATATGATTTAAAAACAATGCAAAAATGAAGAACGTTTTCACTGGGTAATATAATACTTACACATATGATTTTATGAAACACGAAGAATTGTTCTGACAAACTTCATGTTCGTGTCGACAGTCAGAAGCTTTAGAATGGCATTGAAAACATCGACCGCTACCTGATACCAAGCCTAATCGATGAATGGAAAGGAAATTAAGTGCTGAAAACCGAAGGCACATAGAATCTCAGAGATTTTGACGGAGAGTGTTGACTTCTATATAAGGAGTATGAACAAAAAGTAATACTTTCCGTTAAATTTCCTGAGTACCCTCTGGACATATCGTAACAATTATTTTAGCTTGAAAGGTTTTTCACAGTTCGTTTATAGCAGTGATTTATTTGGGGTAGATTTTGCAAATACCCAACCCTTTTAAAGGGTAATAAATGTAATGCTACAGACATATTTCAAAATAATACGGCTATTAATATATTACAATACTCATGATATGGAAACGAGGCCAAGAATTTAATTTCGTTTCATATCTCGAGAGAGGAGTGTCTTCAGCGAACATAAAGAACGCAATGATACTTTATTGGTATTTCCTCCCGGGGAAGGTGGGAGGTGAACTCACAGTAAGTGACCTACCGGGTGTGCAGCCCTCAAGGGTAGGTTTTCCGAGGTTCTGACAAAGCCTAGGTGCACTGTAAGGGTAGGAAATTGAGAAAAAAATTGAAAACTTTTGCTAAAACTGGGGGAGAGTTTTTCAGCAAATTTTGCAGTGATCTGTAAGGGTCCGATTTTAAAACCCCAATTTATGTCCGAACGTACTGTAGTTACAAGATGGAGGTATTTTATAACTATCTTGGAAAATAATCAATTAAGGTACTTCCTAGCATGTACCAAACCCGCAAAGCTGAGTTACAATAGGGTTTGATACAGGACTAGGTACTTACCCAATTCCAAAGTTACAAGGATGATGAAGAAAGACCCCACTAACATATATCTCGTCATTTTGCCAAATTCTGCAAAGAGCTAATTTTCTTTCTTATTTTCTTCTTTAATTCAATCAAGCTCGATGTTTCCAAGGTCCTAACTGAATCTACCTCAAAAATTTCTTTAATCTCCTCCTAATCTGAAAACTTAAAATATTCGTGCAAAAGGCGGAGAAAAAGGAAAATAATGAATAAAGAAAAAAGTTATACAGAATATTAAATTTATATTTTCGGTGTCAAATGGGGAGGAAGGTCAGACGGTTGCTAAGTGAGTTGGTTTGTAAATAATTAAGCGAGGCTAGTTACCATAAGGCCACAAACCTCAAACTTTTCTCCTGTATCTCAATAGGGCGGGCTTTGATTTAATTCAAACCGAGAAAATAAATTTTCAAACAAAATCAAAGGAGTCCATTAATAATATTAATGTACTCTTTTTTACAAGAACCAGTAAATTTTGGCCGAGGCTTGGATGTTCTTGTTTTTTATCCGCATTTTCTCAAATTTCCCACTCCACCCAACCTTTATTATATGCCTAAATTACTTCCATTGGTCTAAGTTTTCATTAAATTGTGAGTTTTTATAGTTTTTGCTAAAATTTACTACCAAATCTTAGGCTCAGCATTTTTATAAAATTGTTCTTATAATAAAAAAAAGATCCTATCATTGAGAAAATACATCGATCTATGATGAGTCGATTCTTAAAATGTTGAAGAATCAATTTACAAACATTAAAGGCACTCCAATATTTTGAGTAAGACAATTTCTATACTACTGATTTTCTATATTTACCACGAACGTAACTGTGAAGCATAGACTAATCTAATCGTTTATTAATTTCTGACAAACAGGCTGCTCTTTTGGATTCACGTGCCCAGCAGACAAAACACCGTAAAGACGTTGAAATAATGTTGAAAATACATCTTGTGTCTTTGGTGGGTTCTGACTGACATAAAACCTTCCCATCAGATACGGAACGTTGTTTTAGCGTCTATACAACGTTGAAACAACGTCAGTACGTTATTTGGACGTTGAAACAACGTTGAAATAACGTTGCGTAGCGGCTAGGTTGTTCTTCATTAATTTCTAACGAAACGAATTTGTTTAAAATACTTAATAATGTATCTTTTAACTATTAGTAGGTTTCTGTCACTTTATTTATCCAGCCTCGCCGACAAACAGGTTTCCACCGGGTCTCACGGGCGTGACAGAGGCGTGAAGGGGCGTAACTAGTAGTGCCTTCCAAATAGAAAAATAACCCAGAAATTTAACCAAAAGTCAAATGATTTTTGTACCCTTTCAGAAACTAAGACTTGGACGAAACCTTCTCATAGGTTTCGGAAAAACTTTTTGTTTTTAATTAAACCGAGACTTCCGAGCTTAAAAAAAGGATTTCAAAAATAAGGAGTGAAATGGAATAGAAGCCCTTTCCGTTTCAACGTATATAGAAACCATCCCTTTCTTCTAGACCTCGTCCAAGGGATCGTAAAACTATTCATGAAAAATAAATCTGTAAATGCAGACTTTTGCTAAATCTTTCAAGGAACGTTCAGTTAAAATTTGGTCTTCAAACTCGAAAATCAATTTTTGGGTGTATACTGAAAAGTATTTTGTATTATTCCATTTCATAAAAGAATTCTTATCTTATCAAAACATTTAAAAAATCACAAAATTTACAACATTACTTATCTTAAAATTAAAAATATATAAACATATATATTGAAATGGCGGATACAGAAGTTTTTCAAAACTTTTGACGGAGCGTGTTGCATCTTCTCACAGTCCTTACCTTATCGGACAAAATTATGTCGGACAAAAGTGACGAAACATTTTGGAGGTGGCGAAAATTATGTCCGACGAATAATTGAGTCCGACGAAAAGTTAGTCTGACATTGTTTTGTCCGATAAGGTATTTGGAAGTCAACGCTCGTAACCCTCTTCAAAAACTTTGAAAACCTTCTGTACATCCGGTTCTGAATATACTATAAAAATATTTTGGCTAAAAAATGTATATAAACAAATATATTGTTTATTTAAAAATTGACATTGAAATATTATACAGCATTTTTGAAAATTGATGATGGCCGTTACGTAATCTTTTCTGTGGAAGCCGACTGTCTGCCACTAGTTTAATATTGACAAGAATTCTCGAAACTAGTGGCAAACACTTAGATTTTTTAGCATGCTTTCGTAAAAAGATTACGTAATGGATATCATAAATTTCAAAAGATGTACAGTCAAAGCTCTAATTAGCGGAAATCATCAGAAATTCGACTTGGTGTCCTCTAATTGGAGCTGTCCGCCTTTTGGAACGTTTGGTTATATAAGCTCTTAAATCGGGGATAATATGAAAATATGTCCGATAGTCAGAGCTGTCCGCCTTTTGGGGTGTCCGCTAATTGGAACTTCGACTGTAATAATGTCTAGTTTCATAAAACGAAGCAAAAATCTACACCTACATTGGTAAAATCTATGTTAAAAAAATATTCGTTCCCGTCGAAATAGAAACATGAAAATATCGGTATCCAATGTGGATTTTCAAAACTTGAGAATTATTACACCCTACTAATATTTCAAAACAAAAACAACAATACACTTAGATTGTATAACATACCCAAGAGGGTCAAAACAAAACATTTTCCGAAGCTCCCTCTTTAAGCTTGTAAGCCTTCACAGCAGGCACGGAACGTTATTTTAACGTCAAAATGTTATTCTAACGTCAAACAACGTTGTTCTAACGTCAAAACGTTATTTGGACGTTGAAACAGAACAACGTACAACGGACTTTTAAACAGTATTTATTTAATAACCTCTATGTACAGACGCGTGTCTTCTTACGTCAACTTTCCGGTAAAACGCTTTTCCGCATAGTCCACAAGAGTACGGACGTATCCCGGTATGTCGTCTTTGATGAGTCAGCATATTTGAAGATTGGGAAAACCGTTTCCCACACACGTTGCATTGGTATGGTTTTGATCCCGAGTGTGTGACCATGTGTTTTCCTAGGTCAGATTTACGAAGAAAACTCATACTGCACAAGCTACATTTGAAGGATTTTGAGTTTTTGTGGATTAGTCTGTGGTTGCTGAGACTGCTTGGTCGTTGGAACCATTTAAGGCAGTACTCACATTGATGCTTTTTTATATCATCTAGGGAAGCAGCACGCCATGATGGTGGTAGGTGGCTGGATATTTGAGGTGGTAGTAGGCAACCGTATCTCTTCATTGAGGAGGCTTCCATATGGTGATCGTAATCTTGACGGAGTTGATCGTGATGTTGTCCTTGAGGTGATGGAATCATCTCCTCGTCGTTATGGTAGCCAGAAGCAGGCGAGAGGAAGTTTGATATTTCATGGTGGTAGCTAGATGCATGTGAGAAGGAGCTTGATACATCATGGTGGTAGTTAGACGCAGGCGATAGGGATCTTGATTCTTCATGGTGGTAGCTGGATGCAGGTGAGAGGGAGCCACTTTCTTCTTGGTTGTTATCACAACATGACGATACTAAGAGTGTTGGTGGAGACATTCCTGAATAGTAGGGAGTCAGGATCTTAATTTCTGATGGTGGTGATGGCGGTGATGACGTCGACCTCTTCATGGTATCTGGTAAAAAAAGAGAATTTCCAAGTTTTAATAGCGAGGTTACGCAAGGAGCTATTTATGACCTTAAACGCATATGATCCAGCCTGTACATAGATTTTTGTTTACAAGTTTTGCTTAGACAAATTATGTACAGGCTGGATCATACGCGTCTAAGGTCATAAATAGCTCCTTGCGTAACCTCGCTAATAACTGTTGGTTAAGACGTGCTGGTCAGTGTTGGCTTTATTCTCCAGTCGACATTGACCAGCACGTCTTTGGCTGGAGACAGATTCTGCCGTGGTCAAGGAACACTTTGAATGAATTGAATGGAAGAATATTTACATACTAAAATAAAGATGAAGTAATACAATGTAAAATCAAAACGTAATGTTACTTTGAAACGGAAAAAAATAAAGGGTATAATGGAAGATCATTTCATCGTTTTTGTAGAACTAAGACGTTCGCTACAAACACAACGTCTTTTCAATATTGTTTCAACGTCTTAATACCCTCGTATTTTTCTATATTGTTGTCATTCCCGTGGGAACATGTTGTGTAACGGCAAGACCAATTTTAACGTCGAAACTGTCATTTTCACCGGGAGGAGCCTACTAAGATAAGTGAAAGAAAAGTTACTTTTTTGATTGATCATAGCGGCGACTCTTTGGTTTCGAAAACTCCTCCCTTCGTCGTCTAGATGGGAATCGAAGGAATTTATAATTGCGACTTAATTGTTGTTGATCTCTTAATTATAAGAACTGGTGAAGTAAAGGAGAAATAGAAACAACATTGATTGATTGTTATCTTAAGTTACCCACGTTCTTTCAACGTCCAAATAATGACGTTTTCCTTGCCTGCTAAGGATCCTAAGGGAAAGGAAATTTCGCGATTCAAAATTTTAAGTAAACAAATTCTTAAGCATTTTCTTCTCTCAATTAACAAGTTTTAATTTGGCTTTAATGTTTTATTTCAAAGCGTTTTTTAAATATTTGTATATATATATAATCATAAAAAACGAATCCATCAGGCAAATGACGTCTTTTCATTGTTCGTGACACGTTCTTTAAATGTTTACCACTCGAAGATGACGTGTTTACTGGTGTAAGATTGCAGCAGTCATGGAACGATGTTTTAATGTTAAAACAACGTTTTTCTAACGTTAGAATGTTATTTAGATGTTTAAAAAATGTTGAGAAAAACATTGTGTGTCTGCTCTGCGGGTTGTGTTTTACAGAACAACATGTCTAAATCGAATTGTTTTTTTATTGGTAAATTCTAAAAATCTACCAAAATCCTGATTATCATATGAGCTGGAGTTGGGTGGGTTTGTTTTGATTACCATTAATGTTCTTTGTTTATGCGTTCAGCAAAAAGAAGATTTAAATAAAAACTCCAGATTGAACCAAATTTACGGTTTCTATCTAATTTGATGTCGTTAAAGCGGTGTTCTTATTCAAAAAAAAAATTGAATGCTAATTGAATTCTAATGACATAACAAAGTTGTAAACAAAAAGATCCATTAACGTAATTGGCGTCGTGCCTCGTTTTTGACGTCAATTGCAACGTTCTAAAGTTAGTTTCTCCAAAAGCAAAAGAGTTTTTTTATGACCGAAAAATTCTTTTTGAAAGCAAGCCAAATGCGCCATTTTTGTAATATCCAAATCAGTTTGGTTCAGCAAAAATAGAACGTTGGACGTCAAAACGTTTTAACGTTTTAACATTTTAACGTCCAAACAACGTTGTTTCGAACGTCAGTACGTTATTTGGACACTGAAACATGTGTTGGGAAAACGTCACGTTTGCCACTAGTTTAACTTTTAACTAGAGGTTTTGGAGCTGCCCAATTGAGCCCATTGAAGTTTTTTACTACGGAAGTCTCTTAAACGAATTTGGAGAACGAAGCATCGAGACAATCGAGACATTTTTTATTCAAGCAATTTTTAGAGACTTTTGTACTAAAAAATAACATGGTCTCAATTTGGCAGATGAATTACATGACAATCATGATATCCATTACGTAATGTTTTATACGTCATAGAAAGTTTGTCAGTAGTTTGAAATTTTAAAAACAAAACTAGTGGCAAACCCCATTTCGAAGTAATTAAAAAAAAGGTCAATGATGTATTATTGCTAAATTTTCCATATTACTCCACACAAATGATTACTCTGAAACGCTTGTACAAACAGACAAATCAAAGTTTATTTTTACATTACAGTGAAACAAATCATCACACTCAAATTTTCGTAATTAAATTCCGCAAAGATTTACTTTCCTTATATACGAGTTTACAATTAATTTGTTTCCTTATGAAAAATCCAGTTCATCGCGTATATAGTAAATTAATTTACTTGCACTTTTTTCTTAAAAATCTTAAACAACCCTTTAAGTTTCTTGATGAGAAAGATTCTTGTCTGCGAAGATGAAAGATAGTCAAGATTTGGTGTACTCAAAGAGAATTACAAAAGACTCGTACAGGCTGTGAAAAGGTCTGTAAAAGTTGATGAAAATAAGGTCAGCTATAGACCTTTTCATAAATTACATCACGACCAACGACTGCCGAATCCGAATCCCAAAGGGGTTTATTAAAATTTGACTCCATTGATAGATGTGTCATTTTGAGTCTCGTGAGACAAAATTACCTTGGTAATTGTATGAAAACGAGGCAGTCTTGGTCGTGATGTAATTTATGAAAAGGTCTATCGCTACCATACGCCTACAGACTGGTTTCAAATCGTCTAGAGCAACACTCTCCGGAAAACCTTTTGAGAACCTCCTGTGTCCGTCACTATTTAATCCACCATTGTCATATAATTCATCTGCCAAATTGAGACCATGTCGTTCTTCAGTACAAAAGTCTCTAAAAATTGCTTGAATAAAAGAGGCTAATTTTTTGTCTCAATACTTCGTTCTCCAAACTCGTTTAAGAGACTTTTACTACGGAAAACTTCAATGGGTTCAATTTGGCAGCTCCATACTCTCTTGTACAAAAAAAGTTAAGGCTTGTGCCGGAACCAGGTAGCTAGGTGTACAAGAAACTCGAAATTACCTTTTCCATGTGTACATGTTGTGTCTTGATTCTCATCACTGGGGAATTGACAATCAGCATCATTATCCATTTCAATTTCATATTTCAAACAACATCCTTTCATTAAAGTTTCGTCGTTCCAAGGAAAATACCCGGTTACCATCTGTTCAACTCGTTTTATCAGAAAGGAACGCGGCATCTTTTCAAAGCATGAGATTCTTCAGAGAAAATATTTCCAAATTTAATTTATTTAAATGGTTTTCTTTGTCTTGGATGGTAGTCTCTATCTCAGAATTAAGTATATGATCGAGCGAAGTCTTTCACAAATATTTTCAATTAAAAGCTATATTTTTAATAGATCTTTTGTAGTGTTTAGATGATCAGTAGCCTCTACCTTGGAAATCAATGTGTAGGAAAATATATAGATGTTTGTTGGCTTATATAAGGGAACTTTCTACCGCGTCCAGTGTGATGCAGTGATTAGGTAATTATCATGTCATAAACGTTAATTGACCATTGCTTTTGTCTTAATTAGTAAGAATATCTCTTTTATTATAGGAATTTATGAAATGGTTTTTGTTTTTTTAGATTTGTGTCTTTTTGTATTTTAGACCTTTTTTCAACCAATAAGAATTATTGTTTTGAGTCTCGGGAGAGGGAGGAGGGTACTGATTTCATGGTCCGATGGGGATATGTCGTTGGGACTTTAAAGACGGGGGGCGGCTGCTCTGATGGCTGATTTGTTCAGAACAAATTGTGACGGTTAAAGAGATACTAAGAAAGTTTGACAGAGAGCGTTGCTTTTGTCCATTGGATGTCAACACTCTCAGCGAAAACCTTTGAGTTCCTTCTGTATCCGCTTCTTCAAAATATGTCCTTGGTTTATTTACTCATAGTCACAAGAAGAAAAATGCTCGGGCCGTCGCTTAAGCTTTTTGCCTACGGGCAAAAGTGATGTTGAAAATGAAACGGTCCATTGGACATGCAAAAATGTAAACAAAAGGGAAACGAAGCGAACGCCATCGAATTTATCATCCTTGTCTTCTTTTGCAGGTCCAATGTCCTGGACAATGACATCGGCTAATATAATCTTTTTTTGTGACTATGGTTTACGGGTAGAGAAGTTCTTATAAAAGTGACCTTAAAAATTTACGGCCACAGTTATCAAAGCATGTGATTATATGAATATTTCATTATTCTAAAAGAAATCAAAATAAATGTTTCGGTTGCATAAGCTGTATTCGATATTGATCTCATTTCCAAAACATTTTTGTATTTTTCACATACTAGTAAACAGACTTGACGCCATTGGCATTGCTCCTGGTTTTATAAGAAATTGCCAAAGTTTTTTACCATCACGTCATATACTAAATTTTGAGTAAGAACAAGTGCATATAAATTACGGTACTAATTGGTAATGGATTGAAAGATCCAGCGCTAATGTAGCATGGAGACCTACTTGTTTTTTTATGATTCTGATGAAGAAAGTAGCATGGTTGCAGCAGCCATTTTGAATTTCGGCAGTTGATAAAAAGAACTAATCAAATTTCGCAAACTTCTTCTTTTCATTTCCTTGTTCGTATTGACTAAAAGAAAAATTTTCTTGGCCAAGGAATATAGTATGAAAGTCCAGCGACGAAGGTCAATTTTAGCCGAGGATGCCATTTCGGCATCTTTGCTGCAACCCATCCATCAAAATTAAAAAGAGTGACTGGTGTGTCCTGGTGTGTCATTTTATCAGAAAAATCCAATTTTAAAGATTGTTGTGTAAAGACTTGGGGAAATGTTTCAAATAGTCCAAACAGTAGGACGCTGGTTACCGACTAGGAAGGTTGTGGTTTCCCAGCAGACACACAACGTTATTCCAACATTGTTTCATTGTCCAAAAAACGTTATTCCAAAATTGTTTCATTGTCCAAAAAACGTTATTCCAAAATTGTTTCAATTTCCAAACAACGTTATTCCAACATTGTTTCAATTTCCAAACAACGTTATTCCAAAATTGTTTCAATTTCCAAACAACGTTATTCCAACATTGTTTCATTGTCCAAACAACGTTATTCCAAAATTGTTTCAATTTCCAAACAACGTTATTCCAAAATTGTTTCAATTTCCAAACAACGTTATTCCAACATTGTTTCAATGTCCAAAAAACGTTATTCCAAAATTGTTTCAATTTCCAAACAAAGTTCTGACGGTAGAAAAAACGTTTATTTGGTCGTTAGTAAACCAACCAGTTCCATGTCTGCTGGGTTCCGAGCCCAATCCTAATCGTCCTTGTAGCAAGATAATATATATTAGTGTCCTATTTGATGTGTATTTGATGAAAAACAACCACCCTTCCCTAGCGCTTTGACCGGTAGCGGTTCCAGCTCGAGCACAATAAACATTGCAGCGAAATTTTGCCATCAAATCCTCTATTTCATTCTTTCTGTTGCTATGATACCTACCTCGTTGTATTATTTACAGTACAGGGTAGCGATAGAATAAAACATTGTCCATCTTAGGGTTTCCTTTGGGTTATCCAGAAGGTAGAGAAGTAGTAGATGGAGGGTGTTGCTTTTGTTCATATTTCTTATTTTCTCCTTCAAAATTTTAGTACCTTCTGTATCCGCTTTTGTGGTTACCCAGCAGACAAATATTAAGTCTGTTGCGAAAAGATTGTCAGTAAAAACAGTTAATATGAAGAAACCAGGATACGAAGACGAAAGATACACAAAGTAAAGGGAGTGTAACGGCCAAAGCATATTGGTCGAAAAGTAACAAAAGATTGGACAGATTTTGACCCGCAGGATAAACATATTTCTTGAGGTAAAATACTGTCGCATCACGCACTATACAATGAGCATAGAATGAACAGAAAATCTACATTCATATACAGTACAAAACGAGCGCAAATTGATAACGTACATAATTCCCACATGGATACTTATAAAAGCTATGAACAGACGGGTCAAAATTTACGATATGTACAAAGAATGAAAGAAACTAATAAAACAATTTGGACACAAAAACATATTCACATAATTACAAAAACCTAACTGCAACCATAGTCACAAGAAGAGATAGTCTGGAAACGGCAAGGAATTCTATCAGCCGATGTTATTGTTTACAAAAATGCTAGTGTCCAGGACATCGGACCTGCAAAAGTAGACAAATATGGTAAATTAA
>JAUJPO010077206.1:0-11064 GCA_032270745.1 Tiaropsis multicirrata
GTTTATAAAATTTGATTAGTTTTTCTTATTGTAGACTTTTTTATCTGTCATAGCGCTGTGATTTCCTAGATTATTTCATAGTTATAGTTTATTTTTCTAGGCCAGGTCCTTTGTCTAGGATGGTTAGTCTCTCTCTCTCTCTCATTATTTTAATAATTTTCACACCTTATACAATGAGAAACTGATATCATTTTTGTCTGATGAAATTTTTCACTTCAGTTATCACATCTAAGCCATGAGAAAAAGATACCAGGTTCAAGCTGTAGAAGAAAAAACAATTTAAAATTTAGGAAACCTAAATAAATTATGCAAATCTTAAAAGAAAGACTCATACCTTCTTCAGGTATATCGATGCCTTCTCTACAATGGGCATGCGTTTGCCATTGTTGATGAGGAGAATCAAACGCACCATCACAATCACCACCACCAGAAGCCCTGGCAACATTTGTTGATCGAGATATCGCACCTGTTGACGAGTGTGATCGGTTCATTATTGGTGAGCATGGAGCCTCCATCATTTGTCGCCATTTGGCACCGAATAACAATTGTAAGACTTCCACCTTCTCCTTCAGCACGATTCTGATATACATGTCGCGATCCTTCCATTCACTCCCGCGAATCTCATTGAAGGATAAAAGGAAATCACAGAACGTTGCAAAACCAGTTTGGACCTCTTGCCAGAGTTGTTCCCAAGTCTTGTAATTTTGCAATTGAGCTTTATCTAAGGTTGAATCGCCACGTCGGAAACTCTCATAAACACCAGGGTCGTGAACATCAGATACAACCTCTGCTAACCGTCGAATCAAAACTAGATACTTGATGAAAATCTGCTCCCTACTTCCCTGACCACAATATGTACACCTTTTCTTGTAGCAAGTGACACTGTCAAGATGGTCTTCGTGGCGATTACATGTTAAACACTGGTGCTCAGATCGGGTACAGCACCTTATAATGTTCATAAGTGAAAGTTCCTTTGATAACAACAGAGCACACAGCTCTAAAGGTTTTAGTTCGTTAATTTCAATCTTGTCAGCGTTAGCATCAAAACAAAAATCCATTATTCCTGGTCTCACAGTGATGTTCAAGTCGCCGTTGATTTTCTTGGTAACTTGAAGAATCTCTTGGAGTTTGAAGTCTTCGTCACCTTTTCGAAGTTGGATGATTCCTTCTCGTGGTAGAGAAACGAAATATCTTAGAAGGTCCGCCAATGTTGATTGGCAATTGAAGAGCAAACATTTTATTCGTAACTCTAATTCGTGGTTTGATGGTATGTTATTATTATTATTATTATTCATACTAAAACGAAACAAAACATAAAATTAAAAAAGTAAAAATAGGAAAAACTAAGAACATTAATTTCTTAAATACAAAAACACATTCAACATGGGAAAAGCATTATTTAAAAAAATGTTAGGCTGGGGTGATATGAGTTAAAACTCAAAATTATAGAGAAAGAAAAAATCGAGGATTGAGAACAAAAAAGTACCTTAGTTTATGATGAAACTTGCAAATATTGTGATTGTATTATTAATATACAAAGTCTCCGAAAGGAATGTTTTTTTCGTGATAGGCTTTGCTAAAACTGAACAAAATTTCTTTCTCCAATTTTAAACTCAGAAGTAAAAAAAAAACGTTTAATCCTAAGAATTTATACTTTCAAACCTAATAGCAGAGCATTTATGCTTGACCAGGCTTGTAAATTATCATATATATATGTAATTGATAGAACTATGAGAATTGGGAAAAACCATTTGACTCTCTCTTTAAGATAATGTAAATAATTGATAATTCTTTGAACACCAAAGGGAAATTCCCAGTAGTTGACATAGGGAATTTACCATTTCAATAACACAAACATGATGTAATTGAATTGAATAATGGTCTATTTGATGGTGTATTTACAAGTTGAATAGGGGTCAGTAAATCAATAATTTTTTTAAAGATATAATTTAAACAAGACATAAACTTTCCGCCAAGATTTTCGGAAGAGCAAAACCTGAATGTAGATTTTGAGTTCATTGTATGCGATGTTTGTCTGCACTCGAACAAAACCAGTGTGTGAAAACTCAAAAGAACTAAGAGTCAAAATTGATAATATGCATACTGAATATGCATACTGAATATGCAATATGAATTAGTCATATACGCATGCGTGCATTATGGAAAAGTTAGAAGAAAAGGGTGGAGCAATGAAAGTTAAAAAAAATTTAAATTTATCTGTTTTCAGAGCAACTCGGATAAACTAGGATCTTGACTTAAAAAGTTCATCCGAAATTGGATATTTAAGCTAATGTTTTTACAATAATTGTCAATATTTTTGTCGTTATCAAACTAATTTCAAAGAAAAAAAAATAAAATTCTATTAAAATCTTGCATGTATATAAATGGTAAACAAAAAAAAAATTATTAATTTTTTTTTTGGATCAATAATATTAATATTAAATTTCTCCCTCTACTCTACTAACTTTTAAATGCTATTATATAAAAAACAATTTTTATTTTCAAAAAATAAACTAAACATTAATATATAAACTTTCATACTGTACTCAAGAAGATTAGCCAACAACCCAGCTACTATATTCATTCTGTTACAAATTCTTTCGCAACCAGGTAAAAAAAATGATTACAAAACTTTCACACGATCAACGTGAAAATTATTTTTCCAACAGCGGCGATGACAAAAAGCCAAAAATACTATTTTCATCCAAAATGATTCACACATTCAACATTTCCAATAACAAAAAGCATAGGCTAATTAATCTCAATAAAAGACACATAGATATGTGTATGGATAACCAGAAGTATTTCTACTCATTTATAACAACATTTGAAAGTCTCGAAATGTATACCACAAGGTAAGCAAGAAAATTGAGCAATTTCAACCAACACCCTCTCTCTAAGACATAAATGTGATTCTAGATACTTGTATCTTCAGTAAACAATTCCGCATAATCAGGTGGATCTGTACTTTGACCAATAGGCAACTTTAAAACCTCTTGTCCAAGACCTGATACAGGGTGCTGTTTATGATAATCAACCAAATCGTTCAAAGAATTATGTACTTTCTGTTCGGTACCAAATAGCTGGTAACCTGATGTTGTGTCGATTAAGAAGTGTTTGAATCTTGCGACGTCTTTATATGATATGGTGTAACCCCATACTCTCTCGCTGACTCTGATAAAAAATGAGCCTTGTTTTTGATCTTCCAACAAACGTTCAGCTTGTTGTCGAGTAAGTGTACCTGTGTAGTGAAACAAATGAAATCCAATTATAGCAATGACTTGACTTAAATAATTAATTAATTAATTAAATAAACAATGTGCCATAGCAATGAGCAATATTAGATGTATGGAAATATAAAAATGACTCAGTGTGCAGAGAGGTCTCAACCCCTCTTTATATATACATTTTGCTAAAAGTTTCAAACCCAGGAGCAGGAACAAGACATTGAAAAATAATTCAACTAATAATTTAGTAACTAAACCAAACTCACCGTGAAACCATTGTAGAGGTTTTTGGTTGTCATCCAAACCTGAACCTTTATCATATTCATTATCCTTCCACCACTTCACAACTTCATGATGACTTTTTGGTCGAGGAGGAAGGGGTGGTTTTGAAATATTATTTTTATCACCACCGCCTATGGGTGGGGGCGGTGGGCGTTTAGGTTTTACAATGTCTTTTTTGACAGCAATGGCGTCTTTTTCTGTTCTTGTACTTATTGTACCAGTAGGTGCTGATATGGTTGGCCGAACAGGTAGTGGTGGCCGATCTGGACTTTTGGTTTTTGAGGCACTCCTAAAAAGCAATAGAGAGAAATGAATCTCAGAATAATTGAATATAAAATTTACTTCAGTATAATATTATACTTTGGCTTCATATAACGACAGGGTTAAGAAGTTTAAAAAGGCTCACAGTAAAGTAGGAGAATTTTTCTTCTTATTCTCTTTTTCTTCTAATGATGGTTTCTTCTTTCTTCCAAAACTGAAACTCTGCTTTTTATCTTTCTTTGATTTTTCCTTTTCCTCTGGTTGAGGTGCCGTTTGTGTATAAATAGGTTTGTCAACTTCTGGGTCAACGATTTCTGGCTTTTCTTCCGCGTCAGCCTCCAATCGAGATCTTTCAAGCTCCTCGCGTTCCTTTGCAAGCCTACGTTGTCTGGTCAGCTCGTTCCTGGCTGAAGATATAGAGCTACGTCTCTGGCGGTCAGCTTCTTTAGCTTTCACTTCTCGTTCTTCCCATTCCTCTTGAAGTTTCTTCGCTTCAACTTCTTCTTGTTTTCTTTCTTCTTCTTTTTGAATTTTCAATTTCTCATAAATTTCCTCTTTCCTTTTTTCCTCTTCAATGCGCTGTTCTTCCTCTCTCCATTGCTTCTCTGATTCTTCTTTCTGTCGCAATTCTTGCAGAGCTTTTTCTCTCTGCTTTTCTTCTTCAAGTCGTTTTCGCTCCATTTTTATTCTCTCAAGGTCAGCCTTTTCTTTTTGTAAAGCAGCTTCCTAAAGAACGGTTTGCAAAAATGATGAAAATATAAACATATTACAACCAATGAGGCAGCCTAGGGTACGCAAACCTGCAATATAATATTTTCCATTATTTTGAACTCGAAACAGCCATGACATATGCCTATTTCAAATGTTAGTTTGCTCTTCCAAATGACAAACATAAAAGACATGAAAAGGACTAAAATATACTAACTCTAGCCTCGAGAGCAGCAGCTTTTTCAGCCTGTAGTTTCAACTCTGCTTCTTTTTGTTCTCTTTTTTTTTTCAATCTTTGTTCTTCATCTTTTAACCTTTGTTCTTCTTCTTTTCTCTTCTTTTCAATATTTTCAAACTCTTTTTTCCGTTTTTCTCCAAGCTCCTTTCTAGCCTGTAGCTCTGCTCGCTTGCGAGCATCAGCTTCTTCTCGCTGCTTGACAGCTGAAAAATAGAAATAAATTTGTACAGAAATTAAAAACAATAATCACCGTCCAATCTCGCCCTCCAGAAAAAATGGGAAGGACACTATGCTATGGTACCAAGATCCTTTTCCTAGAATGGGGAGCAAGAGGATAACAAATATTCTGAAAATTGTTTCTCCTTAAAAGGCACAGCAAAACCTATTATGATAGGGCTATGGGATAATCTACATAATAAAAAACATTTTTCACTGAAGATTTGCGCAGGCCATGAAATTCTTGAGTATTGAAAAGTTAAAAAGAATTGTCTTTACTCTACTTGATATCATGTGGATGTGCCTTGACCCTAATTAGCTTTTTGCCATACAGGAAGTTTTATTACCATCAGCGTCAATGACATGCTCATCATCTTCATCTTTGATGACTTGAACAACTGGTTCGTCTTCATCGTTTGTCAAGAAACTCACCGTCTTCGAACCAACCTTCTTCTCTGTTGTAAAGAAGAAAATTGATAGTAAAAGAAATTAGTATGACTTAAGCTTGCGTGAATGACCTGGCCAGTTACCAAAGAAAACCAGGTCAATGCTTGAACAAGATTGTGTTGAGCAATGATCGGTCAGGTCCTTGGAAAGCCAACCAGACTCTGGGAACCAAAGGGACCGAAACCAACCCTTCGAGAAACTTTTCCTATAATCTAAAGTTTTCTTCTCCAGAATTTTCAAACATGATGACCCCGAGAGAGATTATTTTTATATTTTCTGATTTTGGTGAACCATACCCTCAGAAATCATTTTGCCAAAATAAAAAAATAAAACCCTTTAAAAAAAGCTTAAAAAAAGCTGAAAACAAAATTTGAGTTCAGAGAAAGGAATACTTTAAAACCTTTGTTTGGGTTTAACTTTTCATTTTCTTCCATTTCTTCTTCTTCCATTCGAACTTTGTACCTTCGGATTTGTTCTTCACGCATTTTAAAGTACAAAATCTGTTTCTGTTCTTCTGAAAGCTCCTCAAGGAGCTCAGGCTCGATATACATGGTTTTTATAATTTGCTGCAACATCTTGATGCAGTTATATATTTACCAAAAAAAACAAAGTTATGTAGTTGACAAATCCTAAAAAAAGAACAAAGAAATGAAATGTAAGTGAGTGTGAGACATCTTGAAAGACCAATTGCTGATTGCTTGAAATCTAACAAAAATTGCATGAAAAAGCTTTCGGGTGGAAAACAAGTGTAGCCAAAATAGTAAAGACAATCTTTATTTAATCAGCTCAGTGTATCTTTGTCACAAAAATAACAAAGAGCTTTCGAAATTACAAAGAATAATAAAACAGAAACAAGATTAAAAAAAAATGAAGATGAAAATTTCACCTCTATATATTGATTTCGCATCAGATAACTTAGATAATAAAAGACCAATGATATGCTGGCCAAGATTCCAAGAATAATGAAACCAGTCACAAAACAACAGCAACAACTTGCTCCTCCACCACGGCTCATAACAATCTTCTCATTGTTTTCACTGACACCAAACCATATTGTAAATCATCAATCAAGAAGACATCCTACGAGCATGTTGTTGGTTTCACTTTTTGTTTACTTTCATGATTTTTTATTTTTATTTTTTTTGAAATTACTTAAAACAAGGAATGGAAGTGTATGAGTTAAGCGTCAAAAAAAGATTATTGGCAATGCTAACAATACTTAAGTATCAAAATAGTCCTTACTTAACTCTGTTGTTACACATATTATATTTTAATACAAGCTAGCCATTTTGTAACAAAGATTAGCATATAGACATGCTATTTCCAACTTCAAAGCCTCAAGCAAGCAGTTTTATGATAATAACAATACAAAAGAAGCCATTGATATTCAAGATAACATTATTTCCTGCAGTTTCCTGCCAAACAAAACCTGATTAACAAATATAGTAATAAAAGGTAGCAAAAGAGTATTGTCAATGATATAATTGTTGTTAATTGCAACTTTACTTCCTAGTGATGCTACTTAATCTGAATGGGGTTATAATATTGTAAATAGTATGATGGTTATATAAAATCTTGGATGAAATACAATTTTGAGACAAAACAAGTCATAAGTCAGTAATAATGTTGCAGGATTATAATTAAGGTAGAATCGTTATATTGAATCTTGGATGTATCTCAAGTATTATTGAGTTATAGGTCAGCAAAGAAATCAGCTGCCTTTGAGTTATCTTCTGTCCTTTTTCTTTTCACGCCTCTTCTCTCTTCTTCATCTAAGGATTCCTCTAGCAGATCAGAAACTTTCCAAAATCTGATTGTCTCATCACCCCCGCAGCTAACCAACATTTCTTTATCAGGAGACAGCTTCATAGAACCTACACCCATGATACCATGGCGACCAACAGTCTTGATGGATTTGTAAGGCTGTACAAACAATGCTTTAACATACCCATCACCAGTTCCAATGCAAACAATATCTTCATTTATGGCACAGATGGATTCAATCTCATCGTTGCCAGTGGGAAAGCGATCACTTATATCTCCCCACTCACCCCATGAATAAATATTCAAAACACCTGTAGCACTGCCGCATATCACTTTCTTACCATTTTTGATAATGTCCAAGCACAATAACTCATCATCCAGCTGGTCAGACTCCTGTACTATTGCATTTTTCCGTAAATTAAAAACTGATAAAACACCATCCCCGCATGTTGATATTAAATGTTTTTTCTGTTTATCGCATGTTAGTGCAGAGATATAATCTTTTCTACCAGCGAAGTCAGCAGCTTTTGAGAATGTTCTCAAGTCCCAAACTTTTACAACTCCAGCTTCACAGCCACTAGTTAAGAAATTATCTGATACCAAATGCATAGCACTTATAGATTGATCATGTGCATTCGGGATTGTATGAAGAGTTGCGCCAGTGTTCATATCAGTACAGTAAATGGAATTATCTTGGCAGCCTGAATACAATCTCTGCCCATCAGAAGAGAAACTCAAACACCGACATGCTTCTTTTTGATGATTGAAATCAATCAATTTCTTATTTTCTTCATTCGAAAATGAAAAAATACTTACGGTGCCAGTTATTTCTCCAACTGCGATAATATTCTTTGATGGATGGAATGCTGATTCAAAAATAGTATCTGATACCTTAATTCTAGCTGGTTTTGTTTTGGAAATTTCATCCTCGTCAGGTTGTTCATCAACCTCGTCAAGGGTGTCATCATCACTTTCACCATCGTCTAAATCACTGATATCATCATCATCATCAAAATTTTCATCATCTTCAATTTCTTCAGAACGTTCAATTTCCTCTTCTCCCATTGTTTTTCTTAATAATCTATTCTTATAACCGCTAAAAATTTAAAATGAGAAGTTTAAGGTAATAGCGAAATAGAAAAAGAAGTTCTGGTCTTATTAGCCTTTTTGAAATACAAAGCCAAAAGGCACTTTCTTTTGTTGATGAGCTATTTTGATGTTTTGCACTTTTTTTAAAGTGATTTTTTACTTTAAAAGCTTATAACTTGGTAAAAACTGAACCAAATTTAAAAGATTTTATCCTAAAACTTTAGTAGACTTTCCTCTATTGAATGAAATAAATGTATTAACCCTTTGACACTGCAGTACTTTTTAAAAAAGTGAAAAAATTTCACAACTTTTTTACATAAAATTCCAACTTCAAATGACCCTTTTAAAAAGCTTGTAACGTGAGAGATAGACAAAGATTTTGGTACCATTAGAAAGCCTATTTATACTGTTTCTAAAACAATCTTTATCGATCTTAATGAAACTTGGTAATGTTCATATTATATGACAATTTGTATAAAAATAATTTGTGAAAATTTTATATTTTTGATAAAGTTAAGCAAAGAAGTAAAATACAGACAAAAAATGTTGAGAAAAAAATTCTGATGATAAACTTTGAAGGTCTCCCATGGAGTATTGAGCTCATGGACTGGAGCTGTATCAGTTTTTAACACCATTAGAATAATTTATTTGACTAAATATGATGAAATTGAGGCAAAATAATATTTCAAATGGGTGGGTCCACCCAATCTCTAACATTGATGTTTGTTTTACCTAAATTATAGACAGGTGCGTGTTTCCAACCAAAAAAGTGAAAAATATATTAGTTTTTTGGTAAACTTTCATTTCAAATTTCATATCATAATACTGGAACAATCAATCAAGTACCATCAACAGGTGATACATTGCATTACTATGCCATACTTTTCATTTACCGAATATCAATATTATTTTTAAAGTGAACCATTATTTTATTTATGATTGATCAAAATGGTTCAATTGAATAACAAAACATAGTTTATTGTAATGATGACCAGATTCTTTGAATGAATACAAAGGAAATAAGAGTATTACTGAGCAAGACATACCTTAAGTGTAATTTTTTTGGTGGGTACTTATTTTGGTGGTTCGCCAAAATCAGTAATTTTATTAAATTTGGCGGGAATTTAATTTGGCGGTTGAAAGATTTTATTAAATTTGGCGGGTATTTAATTTGGCAAGCTGGTGAAGAATTTAACCTTAAAAATTGACGTAAAAAGTGCAAAAAACACCTATAAAGGGTTCATATTTTCAAAAAGTTTAATTTGGCGGGTATTCAATTTGGCGGATGGTCATTTAATTTAATTTTGGTGTGTACTTATTTTGGCGGATTTCGATCAAATCTGCCAAAATAAATACACTTTTTAGGTAGACTCGAAGGCTCCCTTTTCCATAGCTATCTACCCAAAGGTAGGGGAGGGTGCCACTCCTTACCCTGGATTTCTCCACTTACCCTCACCCTAATCCCTTAATGCTGAGTGCCAAGCAAGACAGCAGCGAGTACCAGTTTTCAAGTCTTTGGTCTGACCCGACTGGGGGTTGAACCCACAACCTTGCGAACGAGAGGCAAACACTCAAACCGCTATGTCCATAATAGGCACACAGTCTGGTCCAACAGAAGTGTAGTCCGAGATTCAAAAATTGTATTATATTGCAAGATTATGTCATCAGCGCTAAGGAAACTCAGGCAAAGGGAAAAAATTGACACTAAAATTGAACTACAGCAATGAAAAATGTTTGAAAAAAAAAAATTCTAATAAATGAAAACATTATAGCTAAAATTTAACTATTGCATCTGAAGAAACTACTCTTGTTTTAAATTTTTATGGCTACTCTTGTTTGACTGGGAGTAATTTTGGAACAGTGCAGTATATATTGCATACATTGTACTATACAATGAGAACAAGACGCGCATGTGAATATTTCCCGAAAATTTCCGCATAGCAGAGTACCTAACGTGCGATTTCACTTCCGTAAACAATCCTGTCCGATATGAGTGAAATACCTTTGAATTAAATGCAGGGATATCAATAAATGTAAAATTTTCAATACTTTTTATGAGAGAATGAAGCCCTATATTCATATCAAAATTAAAAAAATCGTTGTCATCCTAGGTTGAATAAACTGAACAAAACGGAGTATACCACGCTCTTCATAACGGTGTACCATCAGGTTGGCTAATCCTGACCTACCTTTAAAACAAGCAATTATATGTAATTTATATTGGACCAGTAGATTAGTTCTTCTTCCTATTAGGCGAGACAAATTTAATTGTTGTTCTACAGGCAGATTGTCAGAAAAATGTGGATCAGTCGGCCGGTCGGTCGTTAAAATAAAAATATTAATTTCATAATTTGAGGTTAACAAAGTTCTAGAAAATATCTCCTAGTCTCAGTATTTATCTAGATTATTATATATTATTGTTATCATTATTAATTTATTTAGTGAAGAAGGTTGCTAAAAAGGCAGTACAATACTGATGTGGACCTACTAAAAGTATAATAAAGAATAAATAAATATATCTACATACATATGCTAGAAAATTGTTAAAAAGTATGTATAAAAAGACTAATGGGACTCAGCTGAAGAATAAATGGGGTAGAGTTAGTTGGCACTGAAAAGTTAATGCTGAGGTTAGATATGATTGGTTTGTGGGGAAAATGATAGAGAGAGAAAAAAAATTAATAGGAAAAATTAGGATTTGCAGAATTTAAGTTATGGCTCAAAATTAGGTATAGGCATACATGTTTGATTTGTAAGAACTAGGATATAAGTTGGCTCTGGCTAGATAGAAGAGCTATCTCCTGCTAAAAATATTGAGATATATTTAATAAA
>JAUJPO010077217.1:0-11063 GCA_032270745.1 Tiaropsis multicirrata
TAATTGTTATAATTGTCGAGCTATTATTTAATGATTAAAGAGCAACCGTTTGAAAGTGTGATAATAATTGTAAAAAAGGAGGGGGGGTCAAAAATTTGAGAAAATAAACGAACATACAAAGGGGGGGGGGGGTACTTGAAAACGAACGCTGACGAACAAGGGGGAAGGGGGTCTGAAAATAGGTCAAATCGGACGAACGTACTTTTTGAATGCCCCCAAACATAACGCCTAGTGTTACACTCAGACGGACAGATTTCAGAATACGGCTATTAATATATAGATATATGATCTCTTTTTTGCTTTAGTTAGCAGTTGGAGATTATATTAACGCGTATTATTAAAATATGTGTTGTACAATTCTTGCTCATATGAAGATAAGCCCTTTGAACAGAGTCAAAAAACGTTTAAAATTGAAATTAAATGGACCCTGTGAACTAAGGCTTATGTTCAAAAATGGAATGGTGTGAAAAATAGTGATATCAATTGAAAAGGTTCAAGAAAAATGTGAAAAGAAATTGAAGTTCAAGAGAACTTGAGTAATCGTAGGACCAAAACATCAAACAAAAAAATATGTTCCTTTATTTTGGTACATCAATTTAATTAAAAGTAATCAAATTATTAAACGGACGATTAACGGGAATCATATTAATCGCGCATTTTGCAGTAAAATTAACAACAAAAATAGCATTCAAATTACATACAGAGAAATGAATAGACTTTCTACCAAGATTTGGTTATTATTATTGGTTTCTGGAGGAATTGGCATAGCTTTAGTTCTGGTGATTAACGGCAACTCCTGTCACAAGGGTTTTGAACTAGGAGAACAAAATCGAAGAGAGTTTATCAGTATAAAGACAGATCTAAAAGATATACAACTGCACTTAAGTAACATTCAAAAGAAACTTTCATCAGCAAAGAATGATGCAAATATACAAGAAGAAATCAAGCAACGAAAAGAACAATTAGCAAGACTAAAAGTCAATGAGGCAAACTCCAAAACAGACATCGACAACAACAAAGATATTTATTTGATGCATAATGACGAAAACAGAGATTTAAAAAAACAGAATCTTGAAAGCATGATGTATGGTATTGAAAAGAAGCAGAATAAAATGGTATCAATGTTAAAGGAAACTAACAAGAGAATTACAGAAAATATGAGAAAACTTGATGCTGGGAAAACACACCATAGTTCTCTACCCCATAAAGGGGACACATTGGAGTCCATACAATTCAAAGAACTACCAAAAAATTCAAAAAGACATTCATTTTAAACAATTTTGAAGATTTATAAAACCACACAGTAGACAATTTTATCTAAATCCTAGTCAGTCAGATACTCGGTCCCAGCCCGGAAATGGCCCCCAGTCTCTGTTTTCTTCGATTTCCTATAGTTCAATCGAATCCTAGTAGAATATCAGGTCACCAGCCGAAAAAGTCGGTACCCAAATTGCTCATTTTGGACATTTAAATTTGAGCCTAAAATCTACAAATTAGTCTATATCGAAAGATATTTTTTTTGATTAATCGAAATTTTGTTAATAAAGGAGCATAATCGAGATAGTAATAGGTCTTAAAATCGTCTGACCAAGCTGTGGGAGCTTTTTATGATGACATCATTTTTTCTAGATTTTTCTTATTAGTCAATTTTTTAAGAGCGGGGCAGTCTAAATAGTTTAAAACTATTTGGATATTTTTGGATATGTTTTTCAGTATAATGAACTAAATAAAAGCCCAAAATATTTTGTTCTGAAAATTCATAATGGCGGATTTATGGCAAATTGAAGTTTATGGCAATTTTTCACATTGCAGTTCATTTCATTTTAAAATTCAAATTATGCTTTCTGGTAACAAAATTGTAGCCAGAGCTATGACGTAATGAAAACGGCTTAAAATTGATTTTTGAGATATTTTAAAGGCACCTGGCCATGCCTAGGGATGATTTTTTCTTCTCTGATTCGTTTCTGATAGACAAACTTTTCACCTATCCACTTGAGGTGTTTTTAGGCAACAAATCTCAGTGGCCCGAAAAGCCTGATACGTGCTAAAAGATGTACCAACTTTGTCTCAATTTTCCAAGTTAACCCAGCAATGCTGCTGTGACCTGAAACTCTTTTGTTCCTGATAGTCATCCTCCTAGACTTTCAGGAACAAAAGAAAAACCTATATGATCTCCCTCCGTTATTTTTTAAACTTAATTTGAAAATTTAAAGCTAAGGCTACACTGAGCAATATTAACAGGCGCTCGCAATGCAATTAAGATTGCGTTGAAAGCGCCTGAAAAAAAATGAGTGTTTGTAGTCAGGTCTTTTTTTCTGAAATCTTTTATGCAACGCAATAAAAAACGAAAAAAGTGTTGCAGAAAAAATTGCAAAAGGCTGCAAAAAAATAGATCAGATCTATTTTATAAATTGGAGAACTTTTCTTCGTGTTTGCTCGGGCTTTAGCACGTTCAGAATTGACCGTAACTTTTTCGCACCAGTAGCACCCATCTTAGCATGGTCATTTATATACCAAATAAAGCGTATTTAGATGTAAATCTTTTACTCAGTGTAGAAGTCACAAAAGCAGTTTTTTGCTTATTAATTCTGCTGTGTAAAAAATATCAACTAGGCACAGGTGGGGTCATAATCTGCATCTAAATTTGCTTATTTTGGTATAAAAATGACCATGCTAGGATGGGTGCTACTGGTGCGGAAAAGTTACGGTAAATTCTGGACGTGCCGTAACAAGCCCGAGCTTTCTCTTCTTTTGTTCTATTGAAAAATCAAAGATTCTGGCTTTTTACCAGGCTCCAGAGAATCTTTTGTCCATGTTTGTTGTTACAATAGTGCCAATATGAATATTTCACAATTGTGAGTTGCATTTAACTCTGCTAGTTACAAGTTGCAATTAAAAATCATGAGTTGAAATTTATAACCACGAGTTGAAACTTAAATCACGAGTTGAAATTAAATCATTAAATTATGAATCTATACGAGTATTATGAAGGTTCTTTGGTAATTTCTCTGTAAAAAATATGGTGGTTATATTATAATAGTACATGTATTAAAGTTATATAATAACGATTGACGATAATACTGAATGAGTTTGTGAGTTCGACCAAGGCTAAGACGCGAGCTAAGAGACTTAGGGCAAATATACATTTAGAATTAAGAATATTGACGCAATTTATAGACATATCTCTCGAGTCAAAGCAAAAACTTGTTAGAATTCGCACAGATTAAACTTTTAATTAAAACGTTTATTTGTTGTTTTGTTTTTTCTTAATGGACTTAGTGGTAGCAGTCAATTTTAAGGTAAGCAGTTGTAATCAAAAGGAGGAGGAAACTCCCCGACTATTCCCTTTTATAGACTTTTCATTATAATATAACAGTCACTTTTGACAAAATTGAAACTCTAAAAAGAAACTCTTTACATTTGTGCTTGATTATCCGTTGCCCTAACTCTCATATGTAGAAAAAAAAAACTATATATATTTGATCATCGGAAAAATGAAAAAAAGGGCAACTCGCAATTAAATTTTTCAACCCTAGATTAGAATTGCAACTTGCAATTTTAAATTGCAACTCGTGATTTTTAATTGCAACTCGTGATTTTTAATTCTTACAACTCGTGGTTTCAAATTGCAACTCACAATTTTTACTGCAAAATGCAACTGGTAACTGGCAACTCACAGATTTATTTGCAACTCGCAACTCTCATAAAACTTGACGTTTTGTATTTCTTTCTATATTTACATAACTTATATTGGTCCCTTTCAATGTTGACTGTTTTGCTTGAAAAAGGTTACAGTGTTAAATTGAAGTTGACCTCTAATTATTAGTCCTTACCACACAACTTTGAAAGGCCATATCTTTGGAACTGCTTGAGCTATGAAGCTACTTGGCCCCTCACTATTTTTCTCAACTTAAAGCTCTTTCATTTGGTCTATGTTTTGTCCTCTCAAGATGAGTTAAAAAATTTGACTGTCCTCCTACCCCAGGATACAGAAGCTCCTGGAACCCCCGCCACGGGTGTTACATTTGGAAATGCGTAAAAAAATAAACAAAAAATAACAAAAACTTTTGATCATATCCCAAAGAATAATGAACCTTTTCAATTTCTGTAAGATCAAAATCAAAACTAAAGTATAAGTTCTTTAATCTTTGATAAAAGACAAAAACTTGCAAAAAACAACACTTTTTGGCAACAAAATTTGCAAATTAAACAGGTTACCTTCCAGAAAACAAAAAGATTTTCTTATAAAATCAATTACTCACAGCTTATTCAAGTTCCTAAACAATGATTCAATGAACAAGATGAAACAAAAATAACAAAATAAAACCTTATTAATATCAATCAAATTCCAAACATCCTTGACTGAATCCAAGAGACCAAAATGTTTCTTGCCTTTCATTTTTCGTCCAATCAAATCACACGATTTCAGAATTTGGTCCAATCAAAATGCGCTTTTCATTTTTGTTATCCTCATTAAATTCCGGTCATCAGATTGAATCTCCTGTTTACAGATTGAAACATGTAAATCAATTACAAATCAAAACATAACAAAAATCTGTAGATCAGATTACTTAGAAAAGTAATTAAGAAGACAATTCAAAACTTCAAAAACGCAAGTCTTTCTTGTTTCTTTGTTATTATCCCCGTGAGAGATACTAAGCCAAAAGTAATTTAGTTATTATAATTCTCTCACGCACATTTAAATTTTCTGTTTTTATTCTAACAGTTTTACAAACTTAAGTGTGACCATGGAAAAAATTTGCTAATGCGTGCAACACAATCCCGTGACTTTATGTTGCTATTTGGTAAAATATACAGTGCAAAGTATGGCAGAGTAATCTTTTTAATTTTTTTTCAGAAGAAGAAGTAAATCTAAGTAAATCTTAAGAAGAAGAAAAGAACTTTGGAAAATAATTTTTGGAGAAAACCCCACAAATTACTTTATCTTCCTAATTAGGAATGAAAAACAAGGAGATCATCCTAATTAAGAAGTATGTGCGAGCGTAAAAAATATGCTTAAATAGGATAGAGTTCCTGACTGCCAGACTGTCTTACTCGACGAACAGTTCAATTATCGAACTAATCAAACTTAATTGAACGACAAAAGTTTAATTAATTTGGTTAGGCGTAACAAATTTAATTTATTGTTCTGCAGGCATATTGTCAGTTTTAAATGGGTCGTCGGTTGGTCGATAAAATGAAAATACTCTAATGCTTACAACTAAAATTTGGTTTTAATATCCAGAAGATGTCAATTGGGACAATTGAACGATTGCCAAACAATCAAACAATTTAAACTTACCAAAAATTTAGTGTTCGATTGTGTTCGACAATCGAACACCAATATTTCAATTGCGTTTGATTAATTTGGATTTTTTCGACAATCAAAAAATTTGATTGACATCATCTGCAGTGAGGGATGCCTGTAAATTTGCACATCACTCGGCAATATCTCCTAATTAGGAGATGGAGATTTGCATGAAATTTCATGCAATAAAGTAATCTTTGCTAAAAAGTGAAGTAATTCAAAAGACATAATACAACAATAATTTTACAGATAAACTGATAAATAGCTTTAATGAAGTTGGGACAAAGCATCTTTTACCATGGCTACCAAAGCTGATTCTAATGTATCATGCGTACCCATAAACTCTGAAACCTGTAGTAGCAGTAACTGTTGCCATGATGAAAATCTACGTTGCAGTGGAACTGAGGCTGAAGGTTTACCGAATCAAGGATTTAATTGGTTAGGAGAAAAACATGAAATATACAAAGATTTCTCTTATAATTCTTGTAATAAGCATGGAGAAGCTTGTGATTTTCCCAGAGAAGATGGTATCGGTTCAACAGCTATATTGGGTAAAGAAGAAAATTATGCGGATGATGTCATATTGAACAAATCAAATGAACAAGACACTAATAATGATGTCACTATTGACCAATCAGATGCTGAGAAATTGAGCGAAAGCAAACCATTATTACACCCTCCTACCCGCTCTGAAATTTATGGTGAGAGATTACCTACTTGCAGACTTATTATTGCTTCTATACAGCATGTTCTATGGATTGGCCTCTCCGCGTTACCAACTATGATAATCGTTTGTTTAGCAGGTTATGGTTACTCAAGGTTACCATGGACACATAGTATTGTGGGTAATGGAACTGCAAAGAATGATGGGATAAACTATTATTTCGATCGATGGACTGTGTTTTGGTTTGATGACGTCATGAGAACGGTAAGAATAAGGCTAGCATGTGCCAATTGTTACATTTCAAACAAGTTTTTCACAAGAGAATTGAATTGTCTTTCTTTTCCACGCCACGTGAAAGATTTTTGCACTCCACAGTGTTTTCAAATAGTTTACACACAAAATTCTTTCTAAACGTAACAAAACCCTGCTCTCGTCATACTGATTTATTTTTTTCTTTCCCTAGTTCTTGATCACATTACTTAATGTCATTGTGGCATGCGTGCTGTACAATATGAGCATGCGCAGGACATTTTACTATGTCTTCGTTGTTACGCTACCGATAACGCTGGCTGGGTCGATCGGATTTTATAGCATCTTGAAATGGTATACCTCAGACCCGTTTGCCGTGTGGTTTTACTATATAGACATTGTTATATTCATGATGGAGTTCTTTCTGGTTGTCCCATTGGTTCAATTGCTAGCAGCGAAGCGAGTGGGATCTCAATTGTTAGAGGTAAACCATTTTAATCGACCGTCTAAAGTCAAAATGTTCGCCAATGCTTTCTTGCTTTTAAAATTGGACAACACTGTTATTATTACTGTATGTCTAAATACAGTTAAACTCAAGTAATTCGAATTCCCAGGGGACCAGAACGTTTTACATGTTCGAATTCTATTGAGTTTTCGAATTATAGGAGTTCAAACTGTATTCAAAAAGATCTTTATGTTTCAAATGAGTCAAAATTTAATTTGTTAATAAATTGTCTGATTTCTCATTCATCATATTGTTAATTTTCTCCAGGTCACCAAACTATATGTTCTTCCTATGTTTGCAATGGCTCTGGGCATAGCATTTGTTGATATTTACTTTTCGAAAACGTATCGTGTTGAAAAAGATGGATCATTATTGAAATACAGCCAACGGCTTGTTGTATACCCAGTTCTCATGGATAGCTTTTTAGGTAGGTACAAAATAAAGCTATTCCTATTCCAGTGCTGCACACAGACACGATATCTACGGTGGCCTAGCGTTGTCAACGTAAAAATAACTATATTAAATAATATTTTTGCTTTGACAATGCTAGGCCACCATATATATCTACGGAAACTTCAAAATGTTCCCATAATATTCACAATACCTAGTTTGAGATTTTCCAAACATAATATGACAAAGTACCAGTAGAATTTTCCACATTGGTCACAAATACAACAAAGGAAATGTGGTCCAAATTTTGTAAAAAGTCAATCTCAAAACTACCGTACGTTTGGACAAAAGTTTGGGTTTCAAATAATCGGAGCCTTGCAGTGCAATGCAACATTTACCGAAAAACGACCCTTATAGTGTACTTTCGACTATTTCTATAGTTTTTTCCAAAAAATTTCAATTTTCTAAATTTCAAAAATTCTATACCCTTACCGCGTGCCTGTCTTTTGTCAGAACCTTGAAAAACCTACTCTTAAGTGCCGCAGGCGCGGTAAGTCACTACATCGAGTATTCTGGGGCCTTATTTTCTTATATATGACCTTTAATTATGTTTTAGGACTTGGAGAATTCTTTGTTCGAAAACTGAAAGGGACTACTGTACGTGGTGAAGCTCATTCTTTATATCTTATTCAAGTTCGCTTCGGAATCCTTGGAAGATACATGAATCTAACTGCAGGTAAGAAAACATTGGGTTCTACATTTGCGCTTAGATGAAGGTAGCCTTGAACGTTTAGGAAATTTCCGTTGGGAATATGCAAATAGGAAAATGGGTTTTTACACTAAGGCTTTTGGATTTTAAAGTTGAATAATGTTCTGACTGTAGCCTTTAAATGACTTAACCATAACTTAAGCTTTTCCGAAAAAAAAATTCTAAAAGTGCTAAAACGCTTGATTTGTATTGAATGTTTTTTTATTTGGTTGCTTTAAATTTTAAATTTTAGGCAGTTTTACCATGCTAACTATAACATGTACCCTGGTCATGATCAAAGATGTTGTATTTCACCGAATGGGCCGAATACAGTGCTGGTTGTTCTACAAATTCCGTCGCTTCATTAAAAGACAAAATGGACCAATTGAAGAATTTCGTGCGTGGTATTTTGAAGAACGATTCTGTAATTTTCGTGCGTGTGTTTTGAATAATGATCTGTTACACGAATTCACAGGTATTGTTGTTTTCAGATTTTTTGCTTTTTGATTCGATGCTGTATTGTAAAAACTTTAATTTTTGGAGACGGTGGCCGAGTGGTTTGAGTGTTCGTCTCCCGTTCGCAAGGTTGTGGGCTCAACTCCCAGTCGGCTCAGACCAGAGATTTAAAAACTGATACCCGCTGCTGTCCTGCTCTTGGCACTCAGCATTAAGGAATTAGAGCGAGGGTAAGTGGAGAAATCTAGGGAAAGGAGTGACGCCCTCCCCTACCTTTGGGTAGATAGCTTAAGCTATCGAAAAGGGAGCCTTCGGGTCGCTCTCGACTGCGGTCGCAAAACTTACTTACTTACTTAATGTTTGGATGGCTAATTTATAAGAATACCAGGGTTAAAATTGTAAGAATATCTTATAAAACTCAGGGTGAGTTTCGTAAAAATAGAACTTGTCAACCGAAAAATTATGGAAATCAAAATGAGACAAATATTTAACCATGAAATGACACAATAATTAGTAAAAGTATATATCACCTAAATCTCAAAATATGAACGTGGGAAATTTTAACTGAAACGTGAAACCTTACTCTGAAAATAAGAATACATTAAGAATATTTTACACTCGTTTTTTGCCAAATCATAACAATACTTCACCCTCAATGGGCCAAAAAAGTTCCATATTCCCACTGCTGTTGAGGATGTCGATCTTTCTTAACACCAGCCCCCCTGGATATCTGTGCCGAAATTTCGAACCCTTCTGGATATCCTTGGTCCTCAAATTCTTACCCCTCTGCGGGATATCCTAGGATATTGAAAAATTTGAACCCCCACCCCCTGGATATCCATGGTCTTCAGATTCTTACCCCTCTGGATATCCTAGGATATTGAAAATTTCGGACCCCCTGGATATTCTATATCCTCAACAGGGGGATACGGAGTTTTACTAAAAAAGGACAATGAAAAACACTATTCTTATAAAAAAGCTTGTACTAGTCCGGGGGCAGAATCGAAAACAGACGATTTTGGTTAACCCAAGAGGTGAATGGGGTTGTTATATATCGTTGGAAAAGAAATTTTATGCTGAATATGGAATCCTAGGTCTTAAAAAATATATCCTGGTCAAAATCCTAAATGAGGCTGGAGTTTGCACTCCGTCGCGGTGATTTTTTGGTTTTACGATATTTAACAAACAGACAACTACTCCTGAAGAAATGGCACCAGGAGTTTTGTTTCTAGGTCAAATTGTCATCATTAGAATGTTTTAGCAGAAAAAAACAAAAATTTCAAAAATAAATTATTTTTGCACTCCATCGTTGAGGTTTTTTGCAGATTTTTGCCATTTTCACAAAATTGTGATCAAAACAATTGTATTTAAGGGCCCAAAATTGTAAAAGTTTGCTCTTTTTCATTTTTTTGAAAGAACTAGAGATGTAATGCTGAGAAACAAAAAAAGAAATGGTCCCATTGGTTTTCATGACACTCTGCTCTCCTCATTTGATGACTTTACGGAATAAACGAATTTTCACGATTTTGACAAAATCTTAAGTATGGATATGTTTTTCTCACAGTTTTGGCTAAACCCTTGACTTTTTCCATAAAATAACACACTGCCAACTACAAAATTCCTTCAAAGACGAAAAATTGGCTCTCCTTCACTGATATTTTAGCAAAAATTAACAAACTTTCTTGAAAGCCAAAGATGATAACCTATGATTTGAGCTGGTCATAATTTGGAAATCTAATTTCTGTTCAGACCAAAAGTATTTAAAACTGTTAAATCGTAGTCTAAGGTATTACCGGTGTATTACAGTGGCCCAAATACGGACTTTAGAACGTAAACTACTAAAACAAGGGATCTTAATCAAACTTTAGTGACCAATATAATTGGTCATAATCAAACTCCTCTAATTCGAACAAAATGTTCTGGTCCCTCTGGGAATTCAAATTACACCATTAACTGTATTATGATTTTATATGTAAACAAAGTGTAAAGTCTCGATATGTGTGTTGAAGTTTTAAGCATCATGACAGAATCGTGATTTGAAAACGAGGCTTATAACCGTTTTGCATATATCGAGTTTGAAGAGTCAGTCTATTGTTTAGAGGACAGGCTAATTAAAATCTTGGTGGAGCGTAAAATTATTTTCTTTCTTATTTCAGCCACCATCGTGACGCCCATTATCCTCGTTTTTTTCCGCCCGCACCGCCTTTTGTTTCACTTTGACGACGATCTGTTTATCAACAACGATTCCGGATCCTTCAAACCGGGATTATTTTACGCCCAGTTTTTCATCCAAATCGGGTTTTTATTCATCACATACGTGTTCATAGTGTTTATCGAAGGGCGTTTCAACGGGGTGGATCTCCGTTACGCTTTCGCTCAACGCAACTTGCTTTAAGAGATATCACAAATTGTTATTTATCTTTGGGGCATGTTACAGATCTTGTCAGCTGTCCGGGTGATTCCAAACTATTTTCAATGCGATACATCGGACATCTGCACCTGTCATTTTAACATCATCAAGACCGATTATGGTTGTTGATGGGATAACAAAAAGGTTTTTATTATTCTTTTCTTTCTCAATAAATAGTTATATTTTAATCATAGGGCGACTTTACACTGAAGTTTTCTACTGACAAAGCGATTAGCAAAAACAAAGGCATCTATTGTTTACGGTGAAAGAAACTTATTAACAGATTGCTTTGTATTGCGTCAAAATGCTTCACGTTCTAGACTAAAACAAAGA
>JAUJPO010077228.1:0-25256 GCA_032270745.1 Tiaropsis multicirrata
TTTTGGCCTTTTTCTCAACTTCTATCGCATATAATTTTTGCAAACTTCAGTATGTTTTTACAATTTATGATACTATAATACCCTAAAATTTCTTTCGAATCGAACGGGGGCATCAAAAGATATAAGAAAAATATATCACCTTCCCTAAACAAACCCATTGCAATATACATTGCAAAGAAAAGCTCGGCTAAAAAACCTATTCGATTAGTTCGATTAATATTCTGGTGTAAAGAACGGTGTTCTATGTTTTATTGGTATACTTTTCTTTCAGCTTATATTGGGTGAAATCAACTATTGAATCAACTGGCAGAATAATGAATTCTCCGTCAATAATTTGCTTGCGAAATTCGTTGAGCTAATAAGAGGTAAGCACTTTCTATAAAGTACTGCACCCAGGAAATACGAGCGAGGTTACGTTAAACGAGATTAATCGGAGGACGACGGTGAGATGTGAACGAGAACAGTCAAACAGCCAATCAACGGGACAACGGTCCTCGCGGGTTGCTATTTGCTGTCCTCCTTCCATTTATCTCGTTTAACGCAACCTCATAGGGAAGCAAAAAAACGAAAATGCTAAATGCCTCCATTTTTGGAAAATTTGAGGAAGAAATTGGCAAATTTTTGGAAAATTTGAAATTTCAGGATATTTGGCAAAATGTCGTCAAAATATTTATCCCACGTAGGCTCGTTTTTCCAGGACCCAGCGGCACATCCCCGTCGGACCATAACGTTACAGTACGAGGGTACTTCACCTTTGCATATTTCTGTCATAACCATTTACTGTAATTAGTAATGTAGTGTTTACACTTATGCTTTCACTCCGGATTGGCGAAATTTGCTTCATTTGATGCGCAAATCTCATTTTTTTACCTAAAATATTGACGTCGGTCAATACCGTCAATATTTTACGGTATTGTCTTCAAAAATCAGTTACTATAGATTTAACATGTGGGTTTGATCGTTTTTTGTTTTTAATTCGGAAAGATTAAAGCGAAAAGTTCACCCCATCCGATCGTACAAAATCGCAAAACTTTGAAATATAATATTAAAATGTAAACCAGCCTTCTTAAAAATGAAAATTTTGAAAATTCTAAGATAAGGGAGCGGTCATAAAGTATCTACTAGGGTGGGGGTGAAAATTTTAAAATGGAGGGCAAAATTAGCTATTTTTAAGAAATTTTCTCCTGTCGGCCTCAACCATGGTGGGGCCTCCAAATAGAACCCCCTTGATATGTTTCATGTCAAAGTAGTCTTTTAAAACAATGCTTCTAAACAAACTAGCCCAGCTGTTCTTAAAATCCTAAAATATAGAGCAAAATTAGCGATTTTTGGGAAAGAATTTCGAAAATTTTCTCCTGTCAGCCCCAACCATGGTGGGGCCTCCAAATAGAGCCCCTTGATATGTTTTAATTCAAAGTAATCTTTGAAAACAATGCTTCTAGACAAACTAGCCCAGTTCTCCTTAAAATCCTAAAAAGGAGAGCAAAATTAGCGGTTTTTGAGAACGAATTTTTAAAATCTTCTTCTGACGGCCCCAACCATGGCGGGACCTCTAGATAGAACCCCTTTGTTTTAATGCAAAGTAATGTTTAAAAACGGTGCTTCCAAACAAAACAAACGAATTTTTTTTGCCACCCTCAGGGGAGGGGGGGGGGGGTGAGAAATTTGTTTTCGAATTTAAAAAAAAATTCTCCACCCCACCATAGTAGATACTTAATGACCGCTCCCTAAGTCTGTCTATAATTAGCGCTGCAGCGCTTAATACAGTAAAGGAAATAAGATGAGTTAAAAAAGGCTCCCTTAAAAGTGCTAAAAATTGTTTATATAATTTTCCGCTCGAATGGATGAAAAAGTAGAATGGAAAATGGATAAAAGTAGAAGGGATAGAGAAGAAAAGATTTGCGATAAATACTAGCATGATTCAAATAAACAAACGTCTTTCATGCAATTTAGATTTTGCATAAGAATGAAGAAGAAAAGTTTAATGAACCGTAAAAGACGCCATATTATGCTCAAAGTGTGCAGAAACTCTCTTGGAGAAGTAACCAAAATTAGACAAGAAAATCGTAAAAAAAAAGATTACAAGAAATGAATAAATTTGAATATAAAGATTAGAACACCATTCTACATCAATGGGACGAAAGGTCGACATATTTAGATTGAAAGGGACATGCTGTGTCATAGGGTTGAGATGACTCAAATGTAGCGAGAATGAGGCAGCATCGCAGACAACTCACTACATTCTTCAAGGTTTTAACGGCCGTTATAACCGTATACGCCCTGCGAAAATCATGGATCTTAAACGCGGACTCGGGAAATGGATTACAGAACTTGGGAAGGCAAAGTCGACATTTATTGACCAATGGGATAAATGTTGCCAATGACGACCGATGTACACATTCAAAAGGAGCCATTGAGGAATTTCCGCATGATTTTTTTACACAAGAACAAAGAGAACGTGGTGGGGTAATCGTTCATATACTGATCACGTGTTATATGTTTGGACTGCTCGCGGTCGTTTGTGATGATTATTTCGTGCTATCGTTATACCACATCTGTTCGCGTCTCAAAATGTCAAAGGACGTCGCTGGGGCTACTTTCATGGCTATCGGCTCCTCAGCGCCGACCCTTTTCATTGCCGTCGTATCGATTTTCTTCACAGAGAACGCTGGCGATGTTGGTCTCGGTACTGTAGTTGGGTCTACCATTTTTAACACGCTTTTCATCGTTGCTATATGTTCACTAGCAGCCTCGGCTCCCGTAAGAGTCTCCACGTGGCCTCTGATGAGGGATGCGTTCGTCTACACTCTTGGGGCATTCACACTGGTTTTCACAGTGCGTGATCGACAAGTTTTCTGGTGGGAAGCACTCATCTTCGTTTACATTTATATCCTCTATATCATCATCATGTATTTCAACAGACCACTATCCAGACTTTTTAACAGGCTTTTAGACTCAATGTGTGGTCAATGCGAAACAATACAAGACGAATTAGAGATGTCATCAGCAGACTTTCTTGCATCTCCTAAACGCGAAACTGAGAATAAAGCCAAAGAAAAAGAACAGCAAAAGTTGGACCGAGAACAAGCTCAAGAGCTGGCCTCTGCTGACGATTCTTACACTGCTGAACTAGAACAGTTTGAGAATAAGCAACAATCGCCTCTACGAATTCCAGACGGGTGTACTAACAAGATAACCTGGGTTCTCGGATTTCCTGTTATCTCTCTCTTTTACTTCACCATACCGCCGTGCTGTAAAAAGAGATGGTCTGAATGGTATTTAGTGACTTTCTCCATGTCTGTTTTATGGATGGGGCTTCTATCCTATATCCTAGTCTGGATGGTTTGCGTGATCGGTTTCACTTTTGATATCCCCGATTGTATAATGGGAATGACGTTCCTGGCAGCTGGGTCAAGTATCCCAGACGTCATGGCGTCGGTGATTGTCATACGACAAGGATCAGCAGATATGGCTCTATCCAACGCTATCGGGAGTAATGTATTTGATATGTTGTGCCTCGGTGTTCCCTGGTTTATGAAGACCGCCTTCATGGAGCCAGGGTCGCCGGTCCAAATACAGAGCCAGTCGATCATGATATCAGCCTTACTTTTGATTGGATCGATTGTCTTCACTGTGATTGCTATACATTTAAATGACTGGAAATTAGACTTCAAATTGGGCATCATTTTCTTGTTAGTATACATGGTGTTTATAGCTCTTGCGACGTTGCTTGAGTTCTTGGCGTGTCCGTGTCAGTTGGACGATATTCTTCCAGCCAGATAGTGCATTTTTACATAAACTATACTACTTAAGAACGTAACGTAAATTAAATTTTATTAAATACCTTTTCAATTGTATTGGGAAATCTAACAAAAAATATTTCTATACTTTATTTATTGCAAAAACAAGTGATTATCAGTACTTATAATGGTTCATACTAAAGCAAAAAGGATACGGGCATGTGCCGCTGGTCGAGGTACCTTTCCAGCTCTCGTGAATCCCTGGTAGGGTTACTTTTTTCAGAAAAATTTGGAATTTGAATCCGACTCGGGGTCCCTTTTTTCACGAATTTTGACGAAAAATCGCCAAGAAAGTTGCTGAGTGAAAATTCGTAAAAAAATTGTTTGAAAAAAGGTCTGGTAACAATGTTGTAATAAAGCTAGCCGTCGTCCCGCCATGCGGTGTGTGATGAAACTTTAAGATACTGACAACAAAAAAAAATTAACAACTGCATGGAGAAGAGACGGATTGGTTGGTATGCTTTTATTTATTACTGTATGCTTATACTTATTTTGTATATTTTTTCAGAACTAAAAAATCGAGTTATTCAAATGAAAGTTTCCCTAATTTTTCATATTTTGCTGTGATCTGTAGTCTGATTTATCAAAAGGTGTATGTGCGTCTTTTCAATGGCATTTTCTTATTATCATTTCGAAATCGTTTCTCGAAATGGTTCAAAAATTCCAACTCCCATTGATCGGCAGCTAGGATATTATCCAAATCATCGATAGCTGAATGTAAATGCTCAGCCAGTGTTTCGTTAGAGAAAGGGAGTGGAGGTAACACTCTAGCTGGTTTTGTATCCATGGTTGTTGTAGTAGATGCTGAATCATCACTTTTGTTGTCCACTTCCTCGACTTTGAAATGAACATGCTTGTTGGTCTAGAATTTGTTGAAAAATTAAGTTGAATGAATTTTTGAAAAAAATCCAATTTTGAGTGAATACCTATCGACTATATTTTTGTTTTGAAGTAACTGAAAATATTGACAGTTTACAGAAATATCTTGCCCTTATAACTCAACTTCAAAACACAAAGTTTTGTATAATAAATAAGTTTTGACAGAGCAAAACCAACTGTGGGATTGGCTGTAACTTTCAGAATCTTTCACCCTCGCAGTACAGAACTTAGAACCAAGCCACGATTTTATTCTAGAAGGTAATGATAGGGTGCTGGTTTCCAAATCGGTAGGTTGTGGGTTCTAGTCCCACCCTAGTAAGGCCACCTCTCATTTAAGAATCGATCCTTGAGAATGTAAGTGAATTTTCCTTAACATAACAATGCCATAAGAAAGGAAAAACAACACGTCTTTTACCTTTGGGTGTGTTTTGTTTCCAAATTGGACCCTAAACATGAAAATGCCATAACAAAAAGAAAAACAATAACATGTCTTTTACCTTTGGATGTGTTTTGTTCTTCACTCTTTTCAAGAATACTTGAAACATTCTCCAAAGTAAATTCGAATCTTTTTTCGCTTTTACTTTTAGCCGGACGTCGCGTAGATAGATGGACATGACCAGAGGCTTGAACATTAACAACGCAAATATGCAAGCATATGAAAGATGCAAAAACCGAAGTAGACTAGTGGCTGGTTTCTGTTCTCTTTCGCCGTCAATGATGGGTGTGGACCAAGGGAAGAGAAGAAGTGTGGCGTAAGTGTCTTTGAATGTCGAATAATCTTTGTGTAACTCGTGACATAACTGAATGAAAACAAATAAAGATGATTTGATATTTTCCATGTTATCCATTAGGTATTTTTTTCTCTACGGAAACATCTCAAGAAACATCGGGTGTTTTCCACTAATTTTAAATTTTCAACAAATACACTAGTGAAAAAAATCCGGTTTTTGGGATGTTTCCGTAAAGAGATTACATAATGGATATTTGCTGAATTATAAGTGTCAAACCTCACTTGGGAACGCCTTCAAATTTGTTACAAATAATTTTATCAAACTAGAAAAAGAAACATCCCACATGGCCTCGGCCTCTAAAATTAAATTTATCAACTCGATTGTTTTCTTGAAAGATTTCTGCTAACGATTATAATAGTATTAAAGTTAAAAATGTTCTTTCCTAGAACGAAAAAAATGGTTTAGAACCATACTCACCAAGTAAAAAGGATGGGCGAAAACGAGGGTGATGAACAGGTGGACCATCATTAATCCAATCATTGGGTAAATCGTTTGTAATATAACCTCACGCGTAATGCAACAAGCCGTACTCCACCGAAGAACGTGAATCCACTGTTTTTTACAAATAATACAAAATTATTTATAAAAAGAAAAATCATTCTTCAAAGTGATAAAATAAATCCGAGCTGAGAGAGCTCTCGTACTTTGGTATGCGCAAAATTATATGCTTTGTTAAGTTTCCAATAAATACATAGCGTTATCGTATGACTTCGAGTGTTATACGAAAATTATTTTACGAGTTCCATATAATTTGAGTATTGCACGACGACTCAATCAAAATATTGAAACAATCAATACTACCTTTAAGGAAAGAAATTTTCGCGAAATTGGGTATAAATCGTTGTTCAATTCCACGAAACACGGTTTACGATCAGTTTGCAAAATTTGCTATTTTGAGACTAAAAATCGTGAATTAAAATCCCGCGAAAATTTCTTCCCTTAAATGCAATGAACGAACTTACTCTGATTACAATGACGAAAAGAAGGGTTGCAATCAAATTCCGCGTGTGACCATAGTCAGAAGCGACGGTTCTCAACAGCTCTAGGGTTTTAGTTTGTGCACTGTTAAATTCATGAACAACAGAAACGTATTCCAAATACTTTACGAAAGTCAAAAGAGCTACTACGAACCAACAAATGCCATGGTAAAACCAGAATCGTCGTGTAAATTGGGCCATATGAAAACTACTGACCACACGCTTTAAGGCTAAGCACACACTGCAAAGTAGAATGACGAAGAGTGATAACAGAACGAAAAAATCCCCAATGTTTATATCAATATTGGTGTTAAAATAAATAATTTGCGACTCCATGTCTTTGTGACCACCATCCAGGATGATTACTTTGCTCTCATAGTAGGCGTAGAGTTGAATGTCGGTGTTGAAGTAAAGCATTCGATGATATAAACCTCTCGTATTTCGACTGATCCAAGGAGAGTGTTTTACTATCTGAGTATCAGTTGCCAGAAATGTCGGAGCATTTGTATCATTCAAGCCTGGTAAAAGCCATCTATAATTCTCTGTTTTCGGCATCTTCGAAATACTTTCTATTAAGAAATATTCGTCAGTTGATGACGTCAGTGGTGACGTCACTGGTTCATAACAACTTCTGATTCTTGCATAATCCTGGTATTCCGTGTCTAAGCATTTGACTGGAGCAAAACGTTTTTGATGAACTGATGGGGGGAACGCGAGTTGCCATGTTTGTTTTTCGTTGTCTTGTTGGTATGACGATGGTATGAAGGTAGATTCGAACCATGACCAATAGTTGAATAAATTGATGCTGTAAAATGAAAAACAAAACCAAGTAAGATATTATTTCGAGAAATTATGGGCTGTCATTTCATACACATGTGTTTATTCTTAATTGTTAGCTGCATAAAAGACCAGCTTTAACACTTCAAGCGTCGATGTCGAGTACAATTTATCGTGAATATAATTTTGAATTTGAAATCTTCATTTTGGGCAAAAATCGATGGAAATGAGTTGTGATCTCAATAGACCTTTTCATAAATTATATCACGACCAACGACTGCCTCGTTTTGACATGGGCGTTGTGGTAACCGGATCCCAAGGAAGCTTATCAAAACTTGGACTCCATTGATAGATGCGTCATTTTGAGTCTCGTGAGACATAATCACCTTGATAATTGTATGAAAACGAGGCACAAAAGATTTTATTACTAGTAAATAGAATTGGAAAATTATTGATTCGCCAATTTTCTAAAACGGGCCTTATAAAAGAAAGATGAGGCTCTCAGCTTCACAACAAGCTATATTGAACTTCAGAAGGCCATCGTTACATTAGATACATTAGCGAGGCTACGCAAGGAGCTATTTAGGACCTTAGACGCGCTTTAGTCGGCCTGTACATAGATTTTCGTTTAAAAGTTTTGCTTGGACTAATTATGTACAGGCTGAGTCATACGCGTCTAAGGTCCTAAAAAGCTTCTTGCTTAACGTCACTATTGAAAAATATAAGACCCTTACTCTGTGCCAGTGGATAAATATTCTCCGCCAAACCTCTCCAACTGTTGATGGTAACTTTCGTTTTGTATTGTGAATATGACGTCATTATTGACAACAACCACCATTGCAAGCCACGTCAGCAAAATTTGTAAGAGAAGGTCGCGCGTTCTTTTACGTCGCTTGTGCTGTGCAAGCGAAGACTTTGCAATGGAAGGTAGGGTGTCAGTGTTTGGAGGATAAACGTTTGTCAGAATCTTCTGTGCCGGTGATGATACACTGTTGAATAAAAGTGGAATAAAAGTACGTTATCGGACGAAAATTAGTCGAACAAAAGTTTTTGGAAAGTGACTAATATTTTGTCCGACTTAAAATTTGGTTTAAAGCTGTTCTTAGATGACGGGCAAAAGTGACTAAAAGTGATTACTAAAATCTTGTTCGATCAATAATTTTGTCAGTTGTTGTCAGTTTTTGTGAATCGATGTGGTTTCATTTTACGATATTCGGTTGCAAGCAAGATATTTTGTTTAATAATAAGCCGGCAGTGTAATTAAAGTAGAATTTTATTTTGGTGTTTTCGACAGTAAGTTTCCAAGTAACCCCCCTCCCCCCACCGTTCATTTGACACTTGCGATTATTCCATCAAGTTGAAGTGGTATTTCAATGGAGTGACAAGGAGTTTATAGACTAGTTTCACACCCGGTCACACTGGGGTATCTAATTTCTAAAAGTCTGAGTAACAAGAAGAATATTTAAGCACAATGTAAACAAACCGGAAAGCCCCGCCGTCTATTACATATAATTATTTTCCAATTCGAGACCACGTCGTTCTATAATACAAAAGTCTCTAAAAATCGCTTCAATAAAAAAGAAGTATTTTTGTCTCGATGCTTTGCCCTCCAAATTCGAAAAAGAGACTTTACTACGGAAAACTCGAGTGGTCTCAAATTGGCAGGAACCTCTATTAGAAAGAAGATGTACAATTTACCATATTTTGAAATCAAGATGATCAATTCGGTCCAAATCCAATGGTTTAATGAACAATGCTGTCACTGCTGATATAAAAATCATCTGGAAAAGAAGGAGATCTTGTGGATGGAAGTTTCTTCGAATGATTAAAACACGGGAAACAAATTGTTCCCAGTCCCTCCCTACCGTAAAACAACAACAACGTTACACATTGCAAGGATATGCTAATATGTTTCAGTAAATTTCATTGCTTTTGTTGCGGATCAGTAAAATCAGGTTCAAAGACAACGAATTATAATTCTAGTTTTGATTTACACCGGTCAATCGATATCATCCTGCTATGTTGCATCATTTTTCTGTCTAATGCGTATATGAGAAAATCCTTGGTTAGGCAAATGCTATTTTTCTCGGGTTCAGCCGGCAAAATTGTCTTTTGACCGGTCAAAGACTCCTATAATATATGTACAATTTATGAAAGTGTGTAAGTTAACATTACGTCATTTTCCCTAACAGAAACACCAAAAATAGAGGGGAAATGTTTCGGCAATTTCTGTTAAGAAAAATGATGTAATGCTAACATATGCATATCATGAATTAATAAATTATCAATTGCGTTTTTTTGCTGACTCACCAACAACGGGTAAACGAAGAAAACATCCTCGACAAAACCAAATATCAACGATTTTAACCATTTCAACGCCTTGTCACGCCCAAACTGTTGGCCATAGACTAAAACCACGATTATACAGAAAGTTGACAACAAGAAACAGCTAATATAACCAATGTAAACACACCAGTGTGGTAGTGTCCAATAAATGACAGGATCATATTCCATAATATCTGAAACGAAATAAAGGCGTCCGATATTCAAATGGGCGAAGATCTTCCGTGCCGTTGAATTTAACAGCCATAAAGATTTAGGCGTCAAATAGAAAACCCTGGAGTGGGTTTGAAGTTTTTGGCTTTTACTTTAAATTCAAACCAGTGGAGTAAGCATAACGTAATAGTTTCCCTCAAATCGTTGGAACTCTCCTTGCGAGTACCAGGGCTATTTATCGAGTCGTACTTGTACAAAAAACGTCAAAAGGCGCGCAACTAACCCAGGGCACGAGGTTGGGTTAAATCTCAAAATTCTATATCTAGTAGTACCTTATCGGACAAATCAATGTCGGACTAATTTTTCATGGGACTAAATTATTCGTCGGACATAATTTTCGTCACTTTTGTCCAAATAATCATTTTCGTCACTTTTTTGGACTTTTTTTTTGTCGGACTAAATAATTCGTCGGACAAAATATTCGTCACCTCCAAAAAGTTTCGTCACTTTTGTCCGACATTTTTTTTGTACGATAAAGTAGTAGTAATAGTCTATTAAGTGGGTATCTTTCCGTTGCACAGCTGCTACTACTCCTGCACTTTGCTATAGAACGCCTTTATACCTGCTATAATTGTTTTATTTTCGACGACTATTTCTGTCCATTTCTTTTAGTATCATAGCAACAAGGGCGGCCGGAAACACCAGAGAAACGAGATTATCTACACTGAAGCTGTAAAGATTGTAAGTCGACCTTTAATTTTCTTACATTTATGAGCTTAAACCAAACCTGCTATTCACGGATTGAAAATAAAGTAATGCGATTCCTTTGATCCAGGAAATGTTTTTACTATTTATGTGTAAAGGTCAGGTAAACGTTCACGATCACAAAATAAAGAATTTAGCGAAATTTAGTTTCGCGATTTATGGGAATTTGAGCAATAGTTTATGGGCCGATCATCTAGCTGTTATCTTAGAGAAGAGAAGAGGGGAAGGCCCATCGGAGTACCTAACCAGCCACCGTTAACTCTGCTTGAACCCGACAGAGCCATTGGGTATTGATGACGATACTCGGGCAGCACGGGAGAACCGTTTGTTTGCTTAAGATCGGCAAAATATATAAATAATACCTGGTATAGCTAATTCTTTGGCTAGTTCTTCGTTCCTTTGTATTTGTTGTTCATGTTTGTTGAAATGAAAAACTGTAAACTCTTCCTGTCCAATCGTACTATAGTGTGCACTTTGTACTCGCCTGTAGGGAAGAAAATGGTAGAGTAGTTGTGTTAATTTGTGGATAATTATACCACCTTGTAACATTTTGCTTTTAAGTTTACAAACATCATTCGCATCATAGAGTAGTTTTGGTAATTCGGTGATAATTATGCCACGTTTGATCATAAACTGGTAAATTGGTAATTTGGTTTGGTGAATTTGATCGTAAACTGTTCATATGCCTATACCTTGTCAATAGACATTTGACACCGCCAACACGGCTATTGCGGCAACGACCTCATTCTAAGTTTAGTATAAGTTACAATCGGCATTGGAGGTCTTATCACGGGACAAACGTTTCATTCCGCTTGAGATAACTTTGAAAATTATAGCTTTAGAAACTTTAAGCCTTTGTAAAATAAAACGAATGTAAGTCCGCAAAAAGAGATTTTGGATTCCTGATATTTTTAAAATGCTATATTTCGTTCTGTCACTAAATATACTTTCCGTTTTTTTCCACAAAAACAAGCTTTAATTTCCACTTACTCTTTGATGTTGGTGAATCTAGCATCTTCTAATAAATCAACTGAACTACCACCAACTGAATGCGTTCGACGTATCTTCGGTATGTTCTCTCCTGGAAATGTATAAATTGATGAAAAAATGCTGAATCAGCAATATTCACCGTATTCTACGCATGCGCGTTACGAGTCGGCGCTACAAGCTGTCGCAACGACTGTCACAAACCCTAGATACCGCGTTATAGCTAACATCCGTGCCTCGTCAGCACGCCGGTGCAAGACCTAGATAGATACGTTCCTTTAACGATCTTTTAAGGGTTTTAACCAAAACCAAGTCAAGACATATCCTGATGAAAAGTATGACCATTTGTAGAGGTCTGAGCCTAATGGCGTCAGAATGACTATTGAGCGTAAAGGATTGCGTTACATGAATTGATTTTATTCAATGATCCAATTAAGTATGCTTTATATATTTACAAGGACAAAAGTAATTTTACAGCATTTTAGGGGGTCAAGACAAACATTTTACAAGCTTTTCCACATTGGACTAAGTTTATCAGTAAAAATATAAAAGAAGCGTGCAGTAAAAATTAAGCATTAAATCAACCTAGAAAGAAAGCATTTTCTAAAAGGTTCAATCCAACTCGGCAAAATATTTCCTTTGTTTTTAACTAAATCTAAAGAGAAAGAAAGCTATCGCAACCGTTTGCTCTTTTTTTGCTGTTCACCCGCTCCCCAATCGCGGGAAAAATATGTAACTAAGTATACTGCCAGATAAAGCTGCTGAACGATAAATTTGCCGCGGTGGATTGAGGAATATACTTACTGTTAGATAAAGATAAAGATTTCGTCTTGGACTATAAGATGGTCTACTCACCTCTAAGAGTGCAGCAACTGACTGAATATTTTTCGCTCTCATGTTTTGAATAACTTTTTTTCGACGGAGTCATCGGTAATTGTGTGCTTCCAAAGTGTTCGATCTTCCATTTTTCAAAGAACTCGTACGCATTCTCTTCCGTTCCTTCTTCATGTGCGCTCGGCCCGCCGAACGTGCGTGGAAGGAGAAGTGGTGTCTTGGACGAGGTATTTGTTGAGGAGAGTGAGAAATTGCAGGTATCAACACCGACACCTTCCACTGAACGAAAATATTATCAAGAAATATTAATGGTGTTAGGGCAGGCAAGCTGAAGTAACGAGAAAAGTTCCAACTAAACTAGCAGACATGACGTTTTCTTGACGTTATTTTTTTCGTCCAAATAACCTTATGACGTTAGATAGAAGAACATTGGTTCGACGTTAAAACAACGGTCCGTGCCTGCTGGGATAAATATCATTTTTGGTGAGGGCTTCAAGTCATTTCCTTTGACATTATGGCTAAAATGACTTCTGAACTTGCACTAACAAACCCAGGGGAGGGGATTTAAACAATATTTCCACAAGGTTGACATCTTAGTATTAAGACAATTTTCTAACAATTCTTGAACATCTAAACATTTTATTGACAAAAAATGAAGTACATTTGTAGGCTTCACATAGAACAGGTTAAGAACATTCAAAAATTTCCACTAGGTTGACATCCTTACCATTAAGACAATCTTCTAACAATTCGTGAACATCCAAACAGTTCTTTTTGCGACGAATAAGAGACTGTGTTTCATGATGTTCCTCTTCTTCAGGATCGTCGCTATCATATTGTATGGTGTCCATAATGTCAATGAAGTCTGTATGTACTCTACGTGGTTTCTTCCATACTTTTAATAATTTGGTTAGATACTAGAGGAATATAGAAAAACATATTTTTTTCTTCCCAATTTTTAAAGGTAGAACTTTTCGCGCGTATTGATTTTCGCGCACTAGGAATCAATTATGTTTTTTATTTTTTTTATTTTTGCACTCTTTTGACTTTGAAATATAAAAGAATTGTTTAAAAACGGCAGCAATCTTCGCGCGTCCCTAGGTCTGCGCGGAAGTACGTGAAAATTAGTACACAAGAACATTATTAGTACTCATTCTTCCATTTGACATTCAATTTATATGTTAGTCAGTATTATTTGACCAAATCTTTTATTTACGCAGTGGGTAAGAAAAAGTTTATACATGCTATAATTGAATTCAGTGAAAATAATTCCTTAAAAGGGAAGAAAATTTGGTGGATTTGCTCAAAAACCGCGAAATTAAGTTCTTGCCATATTTATTTTCCATCATCCGCCAAATTAAACTCAATAAAATTTTATTTCTTTGATACAGTACATCACAAAATTTGTATGCAATTTGAACCCTTAAACTCGCATTTTCACTGCTTTAAACACCTGTTTTTAGTTTCAAAATGTCAGCAACCGCAAAAATAAATGAATCTGTTAGCTTGGAAAATGCTAGTGAAAGCAGGGGACGAAGGAGGAGACCTTGCAAGACCCTGAATGATGCTATGAATTTAAAATAAAAACATTGAATTCTTTACAAAGTTTTCATCGTTCATATTCTAACCTCCTTTTGTCGGCTCTTCCGGAACAGCAACCAGAATAGGAAATTTAACGGGAACACCATCAATACGGTAATCAAACCGATGATTATTTCTTGTAATGAAAACCCTTTGATTTGATACGAATAAGACGACGAATCGATGTAGGTCTGTTGGTCGTCATTGAACCACATTGCATTGACCGACATCCAGGTGAAAATAAACGTGAACAGACATGACAACCGTTGTTTTCTGTTGAACCTGAAAATAGTTTTGTGAATAGAAGACAGTTTGACAGTCAATTTTATAGCTTTCATAGTTTTAAAAGGTTTTCAACAAATTTGGGTTTGTTGGACTTAAATTTAGCGTAAACAAGATTATTTCATTCATCAATTTATCAAAGATAATGCAAACTAAAGGTTTGATTAAATCAACAAAAGTTTCGCAACAAATTTTGTAACAAGTTTTGTAAATCGCCAAAGTTTCGGTGTTTGTTTATTTCATGATTTTAAAATTTTCAACCTGAAAAATTAGACCGTCGTCTAACCTAGTATACTTGGGTCTCTCGAACAAAGATAGCCACATGTGTAAATCGCTCAGACATCGACCAAGCATATCGTAAAAAATGACAGAAAATCGTTTCAACTGGTGTTTATCCGCAACGTGGAATTTGTGCACTACGTTTCCGTTGTCATGTCTCGGTCCAATCCACCTGTAATGTAAGACAAATGGTCATCGCATAATAATTTACAAAAATAGTGTCAAACCTGATAACAGATCATTTTGACCAAATTCGCCAAAATTTGTTCTATTTTCAATCTCCAAAGCGGATGCGTGATCCAAATTAAGTCAGTAAAAATCATCTTTAATCATCGGTGGTACTATGATAATGATAATTTCTTGTAATGGAAAACCCTTTGATTTGATACGAATAAAACGATGACTCAATGACGGTCTGTTGACCGTCAACGAATTTTATTACTTTGATTGCCAGCGAAACGAAATATTTTTACAGAGAATTCTTTTACATACTGACTCAATGTAGGTCTGTTGACCGTCAACGAATTGTATTACTTTGATCGCCAGCAAACCGAAATATTTTTATAGAGAATTCTTTTACATACTGATTACAGAAAAAGAAGAATTTTTCTCCATCCACCAGATTCTTGATGACCACGCGTTCCAAATACCATTCAGTTGCGTCACCACTGTGATCATGCCATATTCCAATCGTATGAAGTTTACCAATACTAATAGAGATCGGAACGGAAATTTATTGTTTGAGAAAATGCTTTCGATGGGGTTTTCTGACGGTTCGTAAACGATAAAACAGAGGGAAAACCCAACAGGTGCCCTCGTATAAGAAAATTAATTCATTTTCTACCATATTCTATTGTCACCACTGACTTTTATATAATACACTGGACAGGGTATCTCCCCACGGATTCCCGTGAAAACTTTAGGTCCATTTTTGGCGAAGTTTCCGATTTCTTTAGGATTTTCTCTGTTAGAATAGAAAACAAGATGGCTTTAAAAACTGACCTCGTAGCCAAAACAGTAAGAAGCCTGATCCGGGGGATTTAGGTACAGATCAGTATTTGTAGCTCTTTCACATTCAATTTCCACAATTTACCTTTGATCCAAAGATATTCTAAATATATCCAAAGAGTTTCTTTGGAAGCTTTGCGTTGTTTTCAAAATTCGTGTCTTGGTGACACAGCTCGTTCCAAAAATCTGTATTCCAACTCGACAAGTTGTTCCTGTAAGAGAGAAACGCAAAGAAGAAGAAAACTTTAGCCGACTGCACTTTTGTGCTTAATAGTAGGGGCGAGGGGTCGAATTGCATTTTTTTTGAATTTTTCCTAAGGCTTTACATCAATATCACTCCAAAATGACTTTATTACTGCACCGACCACCCTGCTTATTCGACCTCCACCCCTCCCCGCTTGCTTATTTGACTCCCCTACAATTAAGCACAAAAGAGTAGCCTGTCAAGCTTCAAGTTTTTACGTTAACTTTTCAGTTTTTGCAAAATAAAATCTTGGTGGTTTCATTTAATAATAATATAATAATGGTGCTCCTTTCTAAAGCATTTACCTGAGTATGGGTACATTCCAGTTTTGATTCGAATTTCATAATGATAAAAACTTTCTTCAGAACCAATGAAAGTGATCACGTGATCTTCCTTCGATTCTTGATCGTCTTTACGACGCGCCATGAACATCGATATTAAATACAGCGCCAATGTAACAAGAATTGTTGCTAACGCTATTGGGTTTCCTTCAACGTCAATTTCCTGCAAGTCAGCAAAATCCAGAAAAATTATTGATATTAATGAAAAACTAAGACAGAGTGAACGAAAAGATCAAACTCTCTGCGAAATATGTGGTCCGAGCCTTGTCAGACCCCAAAGTTTTCCACGGCTGTTATCGTTAAAGGAATTTAAACTTGAGCTAATAATGTTGTATGGTACGGTTTTGGATATTATGAGAAGTCATAAAATATTTGAATTGTTTTGAAGATAAGGCCTTGTACAAGTCTAGATCTAGGCCTTTAATTTCACATAAACCACTATGAAATATTATACAAAGAAACCAAACAAAATTTCTGCACCTACCCTGAGCACGGTGAAATCTAATTTGTTCGGCACCACTCTTATCCCACCACCAAACGATGTCAAATGATTACATGAACAAATGACGTCATCGAGTGTGACGTCATAATAAGCATCAGATGATGTCATGTTGTTGACAACTTGGCACCCAGTACCATCCCATTCCAGTGACGTCACGTTCCAGAAATGACATTTTGTAATGATGAAATTGAATTCTATTTCGGTTGACGAATCTGAGTTGTGATGAACCCCGATATACAACTGCTCGTAATTGATAAAATCGCTGAAAAAAAGTTTTAAAAGACTCAATCTAAATTGCATTGCAAGCGCTTGTAAGAATTGCTTAGTATAGCCTTTACTTTACAATTCTCAGTAAATACTGTAATTATCAACGGAAGATTGTCAAACGCAAAGTGCCTGTGTGCTAAATAAAGCTACTGTAAATAAAGGGACATTGTGGTGAGCCTCTTTCGCTGGCTGTTTTCTCCTTCATTTGCCTTAGCAATAAAGAGTTTTAGATGTTTTAGAAGTCGCTTACACAATTTACTTTTAAATATAATGTACACGATACAGATATTCCTGTCTCAGTTCTCCCGACGGAAATTTCAAATTTCTCTGGGTTGACAAGATAAAAAGTTTTCACCCGAAATCTTTGTTCCATCCAAGAGACGAGTTTGAATAAAATCCACCAGGGTCCTTTTTCACATTTGAACCACTAAGGTTAAAATTTCAGTGGCTGTTCTTACCTTCCTGTAATCAAAATTGTTCTGTTTGTTTGATCTTCGAAGCCTTGTTCGCTAACCACTGTACTCAGATTCCCTTTCTGTGGTTCAATCGTCTCCGATCGATGGATGTACATTGTGCCTTTATTGTGAGCGCCTCTTGTGACGTTCAGAGAAACAATAAGAGCTGTATTTAGGTCACCTTCCCAAATACGTGACAGTGCTTTTCTAATTTCAATATAGGCAAGCTCGTTTCGTTTGAGTGTGAAAACGTTCTGAGCTTGCTTTATATCTGGTTTAGTTGGGATTGTTAAAACAAAAGATTCGTTGGACGGTAGTTTTGTGATTTTAACTTCTTCAAAACTTTCATCTTGAAAGGTTAGAGAAGCTACAGAGGAATTACTGCCTGTCCGCGCGTACGGATTATGTCGCGAGCATTCACGTATCTCATTAGCCATCGGTTGAGTTGAAGTAAATTTATAATCGAACTGACACTCTCCCACCGATATGTTTCGTCCAAGAAATTGATCTTTTCCGATATTGACTTTTTGAATATCAGCTACGATAGAGTTCGTTCTGAACATACGATCTTCATTGTTAACCAGGTTGCGTATGACTAGTTCGTATACGCGTTGTATGGTCGCGTAGTTCGAATTTACGACAGATTCCCTGTTTTGTAGACTTGTAAAATATGTATCAAAATCGAAATTATCGTCAAGGAGGTAGATGAGCCGATGATGAGTTCTGTCTGATAATGCCATGTCAACTTGTGCTAAGATGTCAGAGAAACTTATCGATCGTTTTATAGAATCTAATATGTTTATTCTGGTTGTTAACTCTAAATCGGGCATTTTGATTGCTTGTCGCAATAGAAAAGCAGCTGTCGTTATCATTCTGACGTCTTGTAAAATATTTGGTTTGATTTCTGAACAGTGAACAGATAGTCTGTTCACTAGATTTATGCTGATGTTATTTTTTGGGTTTCCATAGGAAAGCAATATAGCAGAGCCGATAACGAGTGAGAGCGTTTTGACGTTTTCTTTCTTGGCGATCGACGCTTCTAATCTGTGAATGACATTTTGCTGGATAATTTGTGGTGCGTTGAATGGTGTTTGAACTTTGACAATGACTTCACTGTAAATCAAACAGAAAAATGCAGATATGAAATCGGGTCTGTTTTTTTATTCGTGATGTCGGACGGAAAAATGTATATTTTCAACTGTCTGGATGAGAGTTATGAGGGTCTATAACACTCTTATTTATTCTTTTCACAAAACCCTCCGAAAATAATGCGAGATTTTTAAATTTTTTCAGTTTCACTTTTTTATCGGCGGGCGGAATCGACTATTTTTCAAACAGACCCAATTCCTCCTCGATTTTGGACATATTAGCCCGAGATTTTTTGAATTAAAGATAAAGTGGCTTTACTTAAGCTAGCAAGAATGTTGAATACCACCAGCCTTCTCTCTATAGACCATTTCCAAAATTAGTGGCGGATACAGAAGGTTCACAAAAAGTTTTTGACGGAGAGTGTTGCTTTTGCTCATATTCCTTATATGGAAATTAACACTCTCCGTCAAAAAGTTCGTTGAGTATTAATTCTATATCCAACACTTTCAAACCACCGACGATATAATCACCTTTTTACGGCTACAGTTACACCGCCCAAGGCATCCATAATCCAAATTTCGAACGGTAATTTCCAATCATTGCTTTCATCACCGGGTGGTAACAAAACATCAAACATTACGTCATAACTTCGTGCGAACAATACACCATCTTGGCTCAGCACCAATAGATAGGTAAACACATTCTCAATGCTGTCTCGATCGACCCAATCAAAACATTCGATTTTAAATTTGGTCTCCATTGCCCAGCCTTGATTTGGTGTGATTGGTCGACAGGTTCCATTTTCAGGAAGTCTATTTGGACGGATAGTAATCGAGGCAAAGCCTCTGCTTCCTAAAGAAATAATTTTCTATAAGAGTACCGATGATTTGGAAATACATGCAATTATGAAAAATGTTATTTTAAAGAAATTGAATGTGACTCCAGGTATGTTACCAATGCAGATCTGTCCCATGGGCTGTCTGTATCAGACCATATATTTGCGAATATATACTAAGTTTTGTTACTGCAGGAGGCTCTTTTCACCGACTTCATAATTCACTGGATAAGCTTTTCCCTTACGGATTTACCATGAAAACGCGTGTCTTATTTTGACAACAAATCAGCCATGTTGTTTTCGGTTCTTCAACGTTACTTCTCTTAAAAACGGAAACAAAATGGCTGATCTGTTGTCAAAAATTTACATAGGTCATAGAATAAAATAAAATGCCACTGTTTTAAATATGAAGTCGGTTTTACAGCCACTCAATCATGTTGTTTTCCATTTTTAGCAGAGGAAACCCTGAAAAGCTGAACACGCATTTTCACGGGAAGTCCTAAGGAAAAAGCTTCCAGTGTATTATACATAGAGGTCATTAGCTCATCATGATCGTGGTCACGTGACACGTACCTTTCACACCTTTCACTTCGATGTTAATGATGTAATCTTGAACACCATCTAACGATCGCTCAGGAATAATGAGATATGAACGGTTCCTTATCGGTAGCAACAACTCTCTTCCGTCAGTTAAACCTTTGAAAGAAGATAAATTTATTTATTGGAATTTTTTACGTGTGATTATGTAAGTAGTGTTTTTATCAGGACCCCGTTTATTTATTTTACCATTTTCACAAGGTTTTAATGCTTCACAATCGAATTGTAGAATGTTTTTCCAAATGTTTCTTTTCACTGTTTTCGGACCCCCCCCCCCCCCACCTTTTATTAGGACCCCCCCTATTATTCGGGTCCTTAGAGTATATATTAGGGATTATATTATATCATTAGATTGATTCAGTCAAAATGAAAGACTCATCGGAGATGGTCATAAATAGACCCACAATATTTCAACTAATTCTACTGGACTACAGATCAGCCAAAGCAAATGCTTAAATCAGTCCACGTGATCTCACCTTTAACTGTCCACGTATATTCTTCACACTTCACACATGATTGAATTGAAAATTTATTTTCACTCATCGAGTTGTACCGATCTGTTTTGAATGCAGACATAGTCGGACTTACTATCAGGATTGGAATGAGTGACCCTGGAACAACTCGAATCTAGATGTGTGAAAAGAAATATATCGATCATTATGCTTGTGCTGTTTTTTTAATCGAGTTGAACATTTTGGAAGCTATCTTCTTCCAATGGATTAAATTTCTCAATGGAAAACAAGAAAGTGTGTATTTTTTCAAAGAAATTTGAGAAAAAGGTAAATAAAATCAGCCAACTAGAAAATTAGAGCTTCTAAAATTTATCTCAAGAAATGGTTCATGAGAGCTCGTCTTTACGATGAAAGTGCATCTAAAAAAGCAGAAGGTTTTTATTGAAAGCAAACAACAAACCGTTTGTTTCGTTGAATAAATTGTAGTATCAGAAACTCTCCTCTTCACAAACACCTCAATTGTATACGTTATATTCTCATGAAGACAACCAGCCATTGCTTTGATTTCGCGATTGGCGTTTGACCAAGTGCCCACAACTGAGCTACTATCTTTATTCAGAAAGCACGTGACATTTAGATCCCATCGAAATACGGTTGTCTGTAGTAAGGTTTGGTGATCTGGGTCTAGTGTTTGTTGAGCGTCTAAGATGACATCATCAATGAATCCAACAGTTCTGCTCCCTCCTCCGCTTATAACCGGAATTAGATCCGCACTCTTCACCTCTGCACGAATGGTGATATTAAACACTGAGATCTCTCGAACTCTGATATCATTTTTAAGGACGTAATTACCGTACGCTAGTGACCGCGCGGGTACTTCAAGAGATGGATTTTCAAAGTCAACACTCATTCCAGACAACATATTTGGTGAAAAATTTCCATCTGAGTCGCAGTTTGGATCCAGATTATCAACGCAATGAATCGACCAAAAATGTTTGGTTATGCATTGTGTGTCAATAATAACTGAAGTGTAAAAAGGGCTTGATGCTAATAAGGTCCTATTTACATTTGGTACAACAAGTGGATCAGAAGGGAGGCAAACATCAAATGTAATGTTCTCTGTTTGTAAACCATGGAGTATCCAGGGTCCTTCACTTCGAATTTGTACGTAATGAGTCCCTTCACTTAACGTATGTGATACTTGGAACGTCAAATTCTGTCCGACCCCAATTTCGGTCCAAATTTCGGACAATTTATCGTAAAAGTACCACTTGTAACTAGCGTCTAATACCGTCTGCCCAATTGAAAATGATATGGTTGAGTTTACATTAGGATGAATTATGACATCGGGGTAAGCGTTCGGATAAACTTGAGATGCGACAACCTTTGTAACATATGATGCTGATAAGATTCCTGTTCTGAATAATGGACCAGCCGCATTGAGTAAGACTTTGTAAAAACCTACTTCAAACGTGTCATCAACAGTGAAATTAGCAGTCTTCCCAATCTCGTGATGTTTTATAAGTTGGGTGGAATTTTCTATCAAATACCAATCGTACGTCGTGTCCAAAGTTGCTTGAGTGACGTGAAACGTATACGTCAATTGACGGGCCAAATGTTCATTATAACTGATGTTCAGACATTCTATGTATTGAATGGCCTTGAACGTGTATGTTTGGTCGATGTAGTTCAAACGGTTTTGAATCCTTATTTGAAGCCTGAGATCATCATCGGGTTCGTGAGGTGCTTGTATGTCAATTATACATGATGAATGTATAGTGTTTGTAATATTGGGATGTCGAGGAAACGTATGGTTGCGAACCAAACATTCACCCTGGGAACCATGCCATAAAATTTTGAATTGATATTGAGAGCCAACAACGAGCACAGGTTGAATACTTGACTCGGTACGAACTGAGGATATTTCCTTGTAAACGTAAATGGTGAATTCACGGGCTGGTTCCAAACCAGGCGCCCAGTCTAAGGTGGCGGTTATTTTGAAAGTGAAATACCAAGGGTCCGGGTTCAATCCAAGGCTATCATCCAAATTGAAAATTCGGCTTAAATTATTGGCTGGTGAAATTATGGATGTCTCGGAAGTGGTTGTAAAATCCCAATTATATTTGGTATTTGGTGTGACGTCATTGATTGAAAGTGTTATTGTTGTTCCCATAGGAACGGCTGTTTCCGTATATAACAGACTACCTGAATGACTGTTCCGTAGGTAATAGCTGTTTATGTCGACCACGTGTATCAGGAAGTTTTTCTTGACATAACTGATCGGGTTGAAGACTTCAACCACCAGAACATCTGTTCCTTTCTCATCATTGAATTGGTAGTAAACTGACCATGAAGTTATATCCTGATCTGCTCCACCTTTTCTTTGGACGCCCCTCCATTGATAAGTACCATAATTCCCATCCACCTGAGAAACACGCATTTCGGTCAAACTCCCTTTTTGCACGTAAAGCGGGAAAATGTTGAACCTGGTTACTGGACTCATTGTGATGCTGTGTATTTGCGCAGTTGTATCATCTGGTTTCAATATGACTTGTAATTGTTTATCGAACGAACCGAGTTGGACTCTGCACTCAAATATTTGTGCTTTGACGATCCGACTTCGACCTTTGCAACTGGTTATTTCATGTCCTCCGTACTTCCAAATAACGTCACTTACTTCCGAAGCATTATGTATGTAATTAGTAATCAACTGCTCTTGTCCGACTATCGGGATATCAGGTTGTCCGAAATAGAAAATCGGGTTAACAACGTACACATTCATTCGCCAAAGGGTTCGACATGGACTTTGCCAACTACCGTTTGTGACAAGAAATTCGTGAGTGCCTTTCTCTCCGTATTGATAAGAAACTGTTGAACCAGAGCTTATAAATTTCCATGGATTTTTTATACCCAATTTACGACCATACCATTTGTAATTTGCACTATTTTCCGGTTCAAGGACTTTTCCGTTGAATACCTCACCCGGCATAACATAAGTGTACGATATTGTAGCATTGACGCGTTTTATTGGTGATGTGATTACACGAATCTGTTTGTTCCAGTCCCCTTCTGGTGTTGCTATAGTGATAGGGTAGGTACCAGCGGTGTCGAATGTTTGTACGATTTCTACGGATATGTCAGTGTATTGTATTGTTTTTACCATTCCCCTGTATGTGTATTGTATGGTGGCCACCGGTTGATCAAGTGTTATAGTAAGTGTCAAGTTACTTTCAATAAATAAAGTGTATTCTGTCGAACATATAGCATCGTCGACAGGATCATAGTCGACTTGAAGAGACACGCTGTATACCGCTTGAAGTATGAGAAGTAGTACTTTGGAGGGGTGGAAAAATGAAAATCTCATATCCTCTGGTTTAGTATTTCCAGATTTATGTTTTTAATGGTTCGTTTTTTTTAGTTTCGAATACTAATTTACCACGCATAAAACAATCGAAAATCTCTCTCTCCTAAATATCTCATGTATGTCCAGTTATAAATATTCGTTCCTTTTTTTAAGTCTTAACGAGTCGGTCAATTTGTCAAATCGTGGTCAGATGTATCAATTTCTTCTGTAAAGATTTTCAATGCTTGATTTCTTGTTAGCTTTTTGACACATGTTTCGTGCCCAAGTTTACTTTTTTTACTTCTCTTCTTTATTTCGATGTTCAATTTATTAAATAAGTCTCTCACTACTTGATGGCAGTTGAATACTCAAGCATTTAGTATTCATACACCTTTTTTATTAGAACATCAAAATTTTGGTTAAGACTGGAATGTTCTTAATTTTATTCCACATTTTTTAAATATATGCCTGAAATGATTCCCTTGGTCAAAACTTTCATTACAATTAAGAAAATTCCCATGCTCAAATTGTGAGTCTTTCATAGTTTTTGGAAACAATTTCCATCAAATCTCAGGCTTGATGTTCTTATAAACTATGTTCTAATAAAAAAGACCTGTATTTATGAATAAACATTGATAGTAGAAACCACCTCTGTGAATGAGTCTGTATGAATAAAACATGGTTTTTACATGCTATTCATCTATTTCAATTGTTACCTAGCAATCTAAGCTGGTTTAAATGCTTTGTGTCAAAAAATAATTCAAAAAATATGTTTTTTGCATATAAATCTTAGGAATTTTAAAAACCATAATTCTAAACGTCTAAATTGATTAAAAATTGATTCCCATTCACAGGTTTACAGACTAGAGAGTAAAAGAAGTCGTTTATGACGTAATCTTATTCCAAACGGCAAAATGTATCAGCGGGAGTAGTTTGTATGAAAAATATTCGTTTTCAATTTCCTGTTGGTTTCCTTTCTTTATACCTGGTATTATTCTAGTCATCTTGGTGCAAGACTAAAGCTTGAGAAACATACACCTTTAGGAAAGAAATTTTGTCGAAATTAAGTCTGAGAGTCCATGGATGTCCCAAATCCTTTGAGATCAGCCTTTAGATTTTAATACTACTTCCTGATATTAACTGAAACTCGATACAATTATTCCAGGCCAAATATCTTTTTAATTTCTCAAAAAACTTTGGGCCCTTGGGTCAAGTTTGTCTACCAAAAAAAGGTTAATTCTTCGATTATTTGGTGAAGCCTACTAAAAAATAAAAAATTCCGATCTGGATGAAATTTGATGTCGGATTAGTTTCTTTTTTTGGTTTCGATTTCTACGAAGGTCTCAATAGGTCTCTAGGCGTTAATTCATTTCGGCTTTGAGCGTTAAAGGTTAAATTTTATAAACTTTGAAAAATTCTTACAAAAGGAATCTTAGAAATACAAATTCTATAATTTACTAATACTATGTCACCTTTTTTTTAAACAAAAAACTGAACTGTTTGCATACTTTATAAAGCTAAAAGTTGCTATTCACAAACTATTTACAAACCATAGAAGCCTTTAAATTGAACAAATTTCACGTTTTCGAAAGCTCGGGTTAGTAGATGTAATCGCATGATAACGAGTGCAATTCGAAAATAATTGCACGAGTGATTTTTTTGTTTTTTAATTTTC
>JAUJPO010077229.1:0-11063 GCA_032270745.1 Tiaropsis multicirrata
ACGCAAATGCAAAAGGAACATTCATGCATTCTTGTTTTAATTTATGTGTGACATGATGCAAACGGCCCTAGTGATTTCTTAGTTTAAACAACACTGTGTCTTTTTCCTAATGTTAACTGATTTTGAATGTCATGGGATTTGTGAGAAAATGGTCTATTGTTTCCGTTTATCACTTTTAATTACACGCAATTACACCATTTCAATATTTTCTGATTCTCTTTTTCGTCAAGTATAGAAGCATGATTCGGTTGGGAATCCTGAAATTTGGCACACATATTGCACATACCTTCTTACACTCGCAGTCTGAAAATAAAGTCTCCCAACACAATCAAACGGTCGCTAGATCAATAAATGCATGTTTTTCCTCAATGGCTCAACAATCTATCAAAGTACTCATTTAATCAAATGATTAAACTTCGATTGGTCGAATCAATCAATTTTTTTCTGCTTGATTGGATTCAATTGATGTTCGATTACACTTTCATTACACTTCGATTACTTTGATCGATTAATGTTCGATTGATATTCAATTATCATTCAATTATACTTCGATTGGCCATAGAACAAAGACGTAAAATGTGGACAAAATTAAAGACTCTGCTTTTCACAGATCTTTTCAAGGGTTGCTCTAGGGGGTCATAGCAACGAAAATCCATTGCTATTACTAATTTAGATTCAATGGTTCATACCCCTAGTAAAATGCCAAAAATTAGTGATTTCACACTTTCCTGCGTCAATCAAAAATCAAATCACCTTAATTCCGATTTCATGTTCACCACTGTGCGTAAGTCTGATTTTTCTCTCCCCGTATTCTAAGAGAAACTAAGAAATTTTTTGACAATTAAATTTTTTGACAATTTCTTTTACTCCCTAGGATCTTTAGAAATACTTTGTCAAAAATCTCAATCGAAGTTGATTGAATTTACATTTTTTTCACTTTAATCATGATTCCATTGTTCAATCAATTCGGCTAATAGAATACTGTTAATTCGATTGGATTCAATTAATTCGATGAATTCGATTGGAAATTGAAGTTCGATTTCGTTCGATTGACATCCCCTGGATAAGAACATGTGCACGTACAATCTGATTGTGTGTGCATAAAAGAAATCTTTTCAGATTTGTTGCACTTATTATATATTGCAATAAATAATTATAAAAGGGGTTGCGCGCGCTCCAAAACGTCTACGTTCCTCCTCTCTGTTTGCATGACAAAGAAAAACCAACCCAAAGACTCCTGTATTTTGGAATAAATTTTAATATGATATGGAATGAGCGAGAGACAAAAGTTTTCTCATCTCTGATGCTTATCTGTACGTTTTATAATTATAGTACAGTAGTAGAAAATGCTTACTAACAATCTTACTAACAATCTTATAGTCATGTTATGTCATTTTCTATAAAAAAGCACATTTTTAAATTGCATAATCAGAAAAGCCATGAAGACCGGGAACAATCTCTACTAAAGAAAATGAAGATCTTGTTGAAACACTTGTTTTGCAACTTTTATAGAAGTTGATCTGACTGTCACCACATGGATAAAATATTTTTAGGACATCAAAAACTATTAAGAAATTGGAAATATTTGGTAATTTATCAAAAAGTTATATTTTCCGTTAAGTCAGCATTTAGCTTCTCAGATGGACTTGCACAAATTCCAGGAATTTTGATTTTCTTGTTCACCCCATCCCTAATTCTGTCACGTTATGAAGTTCTAAGCTTGTGTGCTGAGAAAAGCTGAACAAGAGAAGGGCGAGCAGAAAAATATGTCACGAAGCAAAAGAATCAAAAATTCTTTTTTACATGCATGATTACTGTAGATACCCCTAATCTCTGTCACCCCTCCCTAATTTTGTCACCCCTATTTAAAAAAAGGCCTTCCCATTGTTGATGAGAGCTCTTTATTGTAGATGGAAAGATAGAAGGTCCAAGTTGCCTATTAACTGTCAAAGAGATTGTATATATTGATATTAGCTGTTAAATAAAAAAGGGGTGGAAGAATTAGGGAAGGGTGACAGAGATATTTACGGTAGCTAGTTACATTAAAGGCTGGTTAGTTACTTAAAGGTGCAGTTCCCATGGAATAGGTTGTAATGTATTTTGATATAAATTTTTTTAATCTTTTTATTAGGAAATAATTAACATATATATAATGGGTCAAGGTTCCTCTTCAGAAACGGATGCTAAGTTGAAAGCATTGGTCTCCAAACTCAGCAAATTGGAGATCAAAGATATTGAAGGAGTTTTTATGTAAGTAATTGTTTATGTTGCGCTCTACTGTCAATGATTAACAGGGTTCAGACAAACCCTGATCCAGCTCTCTGAGAGGGAATGTAAATAAACTGATTCGGGGTTCTTTTTTCCTAAAATTGGTGTGTGGGCTACTTGTCTTTTCAGGGCTTGCTATCAATAAAAACTAACTGGTGGCTAATGATTATGGATGATCTAGATTTAACCAAAAGTCGAAATTCATTTACAGCTTCCTACAGCATAAAGTTGTTGCTTAATGGCTAGAGGGAAATGCCGTAAAGTTTTCTTTAGTATTCCTTTTGGAATTTGAGTAGGGGCTTTTCCTTCAGTGAGTTCTGGATCCAGCCATATTCTATGGAGAAAGAAAAATGGGGTTTTAAGGGAGATGACTAAAAGCAGGCAAAAGGTCTTTTTGAATTTCAAAATGATTTCAAAATGACTTGCTCGCATTATTTCTAGGGAATTATCTACTACAACTGATGAAGGACAATATGTTATTCAGCAACCGTCATGGCTAAATCGTGATAAATTTGCTGAAATTTTTGGTTTAACTGATCTAATTGTTGAACAATTGTTTCAAGCATTTGATCGTGATAAGGTTAGTTAGATATTTTAAGAAAACAATTTCATCAGAATTTAGAAAATATTCAAAAATATTTTTAACAAGAAAATTAGCTAATTCGTAATTGAAATGAATTAGAGATAAAATACAGATGCCTGTTGTTTTTTTAAAGAATAGCAGTAAAGGTGATTGAAATCAACCAATTAGAAATAGAGCTTATAGAAAATTCAAAACAGCTCAAAATTAAATTATAATAAGCTATTAATTTTGTTATCTGGTTCTTAGAATGGGATAATTGATCTTCAAGAATTTGTTACTGGTATGGCATTGTGTTTACATGGTGGTATTAAAGAGAAATGTCACTTGTTATTCAAGATTTTCAATTTGGTATTGAATTTCTATGCTTTTATTCACGCGTTTAAGCAAAAATTGTACAGAGAATTTGCAAGTGGGGTCCCAATTTTAATCCTTCTAAAGATTACAAAAATGTAAATATAAAAATTGAGCTTCTCTACACTACTTTTGAAAAATCTAGTCTTAATTTTGAGAATTTTCAGGTTAAGGGGTCGTAAAATCTAAAATAAATTGTCAAAATACTCAAAAATTTAGTCTATGAACAAGGGCTGGCTGGCTGTTGGTACTCTTATCATGTAATAGCTTAAAGTAACCCCAGGGCTTTATAGTGAATTTTTGAACATTATTTATATCTTGTCAGAATTTTTCTTTTTAGAATGGAGATGATGGAATAAGTCGTGAAGAATTATCGACTGTTTTGACAAGTTGTTTAATGTCAGCTAATACACTACTTCAAAGCACACTGAAGTCAGAAGGTCTGTCTGCATATGAAAGTCAATTGGCTGACCAAACTGGTGCAGCAGTTATGCTCAATGTTGTCGTTGACAAGTATGTTATTTGACTCTAAAAACCAGTAGCACCAGACAATTTAATGTAGAATAGTAAACAACAAATTCCGAATCATAAGCATCCTTCTGGTTTTACTTCCAGTTGATAATGATATGATTTAAATGTCGGAAAATCCTGCTCATATGGACATCATGATCTTGTCTTTATTGGATTTTTATTAACAAATTAGAAGGATGCTAAAATTGTTTACTATCATTTTGACTCTTGTTGGCGGAAATGTTTCTGCAAATTAATAACAAACATTTTATTAAAAAATCAGAAGGATGCTTATAGTTCGGAATTTGTTGTTTACTATTATTTGACCTTAGTTGGCAGAAAGTTCTCCGCAAAATTATCAAATTAAATAATTATAAAATGTCGGTAGCACTTTTAAACATTGACCAGTACAGAGAATAACTAAAATGTTACAATTTATAGAGACAATATAAATATACAGTATATAAAATATATGTATTTTCTTAGAATTGTGAAAGAAGCATTCGACACTTGTGATGTTTCAAACACTGGAAAGCTGGAGATTAATGTAAGAAAGAAACTTCTTTCATTCTCATGAATTAATCTTCTGGTTTAAATGAAATAATTAAGAAAATTATTTTTATGGGATAAACTAAACTACACATCAGTTTCATTTAGCAGTGTGTTGGCATGTCCTAATGTTATTTTATTTCCATTTCTTATGGAACTTGAACTTTAGATGAGACTTTTTTCTTCAAATTTTCAGGAGTTTGCAAAGTGGGTGCATAAAAACCCAAAGTTGATGAACAATATTTTTGTATTGCAATGTCCCAAGCCAACAATGTCACCGATGAAAAGTATTTGATCGTTATTATTTTGTTTGTTTGTTTGTTTTATAAACATTTGAAATTTTGATCTTTTTACCCCATTATTTAAAAGATTTTTTGCGAGCTTAATCTTGAAAAAAAGTCTAGCTAGGTGAAATTACTGCTGTATTTAAGGCTCTGTACAATGGTTGTTATATTATTAGGATCTGATGAAGAAAAATAATGAAAATTTATGAAAATATCATCAAACTAGGATTAGATTTTTTTTATATAAAGAAGAAGAAAAAAATAATTATTTTTAATTTACTCTCCCTGATTCTTCTCTTTTTCTTCAGGTTCAGAGAGCAGTTTTTCTGTCTTAACTGTGGCTGGACAACAACAAAGTGGAAGTATCCCTGATGAAAGCACCCAAGTAAAAATTGAATTGGCAAGATCAAGTAAATATTATAACCAATATGGCTCATAATAGTGCATTTTTTTAACGTCAATCAGAGTTTGAGATTGGAGACTGTGAGCAGCTAGAATATCACTGAGGGTGTTAAGATTGGTCTTCACTCATTGCCTGTGCATTACTCTTTTTTTAATAAAATGACGTAATACTAGACCATCGTTGGCTTAAGTTGCACGACTTTGAATAGATGAGAAATAATAAAAGGTGAACACCGTAGGGTGAGGAGTTGAGGCCAGGCTTTATCAAATGCTTTAACAGTGTTTGTGCTCATGTACTTGGTGCCCGGTTTATAATTTTTTTTGTACACAAGTCGAAATTTTGTAACGCTAAAAATCGTCAGTGAAATACTTGGCCAATATTTAATATGATGATGTACGATTGTCTTTGGTTTTGTTTAAACTAATGACGTGTAATAAAGAACCTTTCTATTTAAAATTATTTAATGTTTGTTCTTTTTAAGTTTCTGAAGTTTCTGAAGCAACAAATGCTTCCACAAAATCTTTGCTGGAGCTCAGTCAAGAAACCAAGCCAACAGCCACTGCTGCCAGTGACTTGTTCAAGGATGCAAGCCAACATTCAGATGGTGCTGATTTTTTTGATACACTTGGTTCACAAAATGAAACTGGTGGTCAGTTGCCACGTCCAGCAAGTGTAGTCTTGGCAGGTGAAGACCATCATCAGGTCATGAATGTCGATGGAATGCAACATAGTACCAGTCATACTGATTTGCAACACGCTACAATTAACCAACTAAAAAATACAGAAAGTATGCAATCCATTGCTTTATCAAGAGACTCACTGGAAGCACCTGATTCTCAAAATATTTCAGCTGAATTAGGAATGTCAACAGAAAACACCTCATCATCAACAACGAGCCAACAACAAAACACTTCAACAACATATCAACATCAATCAACCCTTGCACAAACCCAAGCACCGCCCATCCAACCAAACCAGCAATCACAAACGCCACCGCCCATCTATAATCCACCCATGCAGCAAGTAAACCCGTCTCCACTGTCAACACAACAACCGCCAACCATTATGCAAACACAATATCAACAACAACAACAACAACAACAACAACAACAAAGAACAGATCATTCACAAAGTTTCGATAATCCTGCATTAGCAATGGAGGCAGCAGGAGGAACATATTATAACAACGAAGTTTTTCCAGAACAACCAGCTGTCATTCAAAACACTATCGTCAATCAGGTATTGGCTTTTATACCATAGTTCAAAATGTTTCAGATGTTACCCGTGAAAATGAAAATATCTAGTCCTCATCATGGATTCATCATCAGTTCATATTGATTAACCTGATATGCATGTTCTCTTTAGAATCTGACCTTCTCCGACAGAGTTGATCCTGCACAAGAACAACGACGTCGTGGATGCTCCTTTTGGCAACCCAGCACCAGCACTGAACATCTGTTACAACAATACGAACAAGGATCTATTCCTGAAATGAACGTCTTAACTTCACCTTCTGTTCTGGTTGAGAACTTAATGGTACATATTTTTTTATATGCAAAATGATTACCGAGATAGAATTGTTCTTATTGTTCTTATTGTGTTCTTAATTTTACTAAAAAGGAGCCTATTTCAGCTGCATTGAAGAAATTTTCTTAATCAGAAGGCTTAAAAATGTTCTTTTAGCTAAAGGCAATAAAAGACTGTTAAATTTTTTGATGATACAGAGCTCGTGAACATCTCTTGTCAAACCCCTTCCGAAATAGCTTAGAATGACCACAATATTATAAAAAAAACTTATAAAATTAAAATAGTGCTTAAAAAGTCACGCGATCCACTCGATGAGCTAAGACCGGCCTTAAGAATTGTACTCGAAAGATCCCTTAACGACCTCGAATCTTTTGTGATTTAGCACCATCACGCCAATCGCTGGAAGGGGCTTATAAAGGTAAACAATGCTGGACAAAAGGTCCGTAGACTTTTAGAAATGAGCTCCTTCTATAACCTCTAGACCGACGTTGTAATGTGTGAATATTTGTTTATTTCAATACAGGGTGATCCAGTCAAAGATTTGGTTCGAAAATATCTCGGCGAACAGGAAGCCAATAAAAGACCAACACTGATGGCGAATCAAGTAGAAATGAACGAAAATGGATTGAGAAGGTTATTGGTAAAGAGAGTGTTTGTTTGTCGATTCTTTGTTTCGAAGTATTCTTGTATAATCAATTACTTCATGAACTTTTGAGAAGCTTTAGAATTGTAGCGTACCTGTTGGAAATTCATTCGACTTTAGTATTAAAGTATGTGATACCTTTTAATGTTTTTATGGTAAAGATGATAATATTATCAAATACATTTTGGACCTACCTTAGGCCGCTTCTCATCCTCTAACGAAACGTGCCTCTTATAGAAGATGACTAATAGTTGGTAAATCCTCTGTCCCAGAATATGCCGCTCTTTGTCGTATATACATCCAAGGGTTTTGTATAGATCTATAGTTCAGACTAGACGTACCTGAAGTTCCTATAAATTAACCTGTGTTTGTCCATCTGTGGGTCTGGTTATGAGGTTTTCTTACGATTGGCTCATTTATAATATTTTCAAAAGTGAGGAAATTTGAGATATATTATTATATTATTTTTTGGAATTTAATTCCTGAGTTTTTTTATGTATTTCTGTTGATAAATTACAGGGTGCTGGATGTTGGAGGGCTGCTGTCGACTTCACCACCAAATATTTAACAGCACATGGCCAAGGATTAGTTTCAATGGGGCAAAACCAAAGGTCTAATCTAAGCCCTTGCATTTTACAGGTAGCTTATCTACTTTAAAGCCTGTTACAGAAAAAGAAAAAGTTCGTACTTACTTGTTGAGAATGTCGATTTTTCTTAACACCTTGGTCTCTTTGAAATTAAGGCTGTCAGGTTTTTGGCCCGTTTTAAAAATAGGATAGTTAAATACACTTTTGGATATTTATTTAACATCTTTATCAATATACAATATATTTCTTTTCAGATTTGGTTTGTTCGGATAGCACTATTGGTCAGATTGAGAATGTTCAGCAGCGCGGAGGCGGAATTAAACGCTTTCAAGGAATTTGATTCTCCTGATCTCTATTACCAATACTATCCAGAATTATATCAAGGAAAAAAAGGTAGGATTGTTGACACCGAATGATAGAGAAACAAGGTAACCCGATCGGAAGAAAACTTTTGAAATGAGAAATCGGGGAATACGTTTTTGTCGTCTAGATGAATAATGCCTATATAAATGCTCAGCTTTGGCTAACCAATTATAAAAAAATAGGATATAGGGATAAGCATAATGACTGGTGAAGCCCTTCGGTAGATGAGCACAATTTAGTCCAAAGGAATCTTTGCAATAAATTTGTTGAAGTTGTGGAAAAAAGCACAGCAGTTCTTTCGTTCTAGTTACTGTATAAGATTCTCTGTTTAAAAAGCTTTCACAGCTATTCAGCTTATGGCTATTCGCTATTTGCTTATCAATAAATACAACTCGATGAAATACACTTTATTACTGAAGGAAGATTGAGTGAAAAGCTGCGGACATGTCTGCCGATTTCTTTCGTAGATTCTTTAATTGGGCTGTTCCAATAATAAAATTGTGCAGAGTGAGGGAGGGGGGCTGGAGGGCTGGAGGTTGTGGTGTTGTCCGAGGGTAATTTTGGATGTTCGAAGGGTCAAATCAACGCTTGTCCGAGTGTAGAACTACTGTCTGGGGGTTGATATTGTAAAATGTCCGGGGGTAAATTATGAGAAAAAGCTTGTATCATCCACTCCCCTCCAAATTATTTTTCTGGAACTGCACACTTGAGTTGTTCCGGGTTGTTTGAGAATTGAATGACAAATTCGGCCGTATGTAAAGCCACCTTTAAAATACATGATTATGTCATCTTTATCTTTACAGGAAGTATTGTGCCGTTCAGTTTACGTCTGATCCACGCTGAGTTACCCCAACATAACGGCCGCCCCAATGTCGCGCTAGATCGCCTCTATGCTTTGTTGGAAAAGGTGGATCAGGTATTAGGTCATCTGGAACAAGGTTTAAGTGAAGATGGAACGCAGTGGACAGAAACACAAGATGAAGCAGAAATCAAAGGTTTGTTTTCTCCAAGTAGCTACTTATTATTTATAATTGATTAACCTTGGCATTTTAATAAATACTGTGGCTGTTGTAAAAACTTTCTTTTTGTTAGGTTATGGAAAATTTCGTCGGGGAAAAACGTGGAATAAATGACGAATTTTAAACATTTCGAAGAATACCTTACTGCAAAAATATGATTTTTTTCTCTTTTGAAAATACACGGGGATAATTTTCGTCGGGAAAAGGTTTCGAAATAATTTATTCCGACAAATATTTGGAAGGTAGGTAGGCACGAAACGTTGTTTTAACGTTGAAAAAAACATCATCTGTGCTATAATTATTTCTTTCTTTAGGGTTGACAGATTTGTGGCAATCTCGACGACTTCGTTTACATTATGCTATTGGTAATTGTTTTTCAACAATGAAGGTTTGTGTGTGCATTCTGTTAAAAATATTTTCTCGAACCATTTATTGTTCATTCTTTATCAGTATAAACAATCTTATCCATGATATGCGTAAGTTAGCATTACGTCATTTTTCCTAACGAAAACACCAATCCGGATTTTTCGGCTGTTTCCGTTAGGAAAGATGACGTAATGCTAACTTATGCTTACCATGAATAGTAAGTAAGTTAATCGAGGAGGCCTACTAGTGTTGGCAGCGGTCGTACAACAGAGGAGTCTATCCCTCTTTCGCTAGCGATATACCAATGGGTAGATTTAGACTAACGGAGAGCGTTGTCTTCCATATAAGGAATAGGAGCAAAAGCAACCATTATCTCCTTATTCTCTAGGAATATACGTTAGCAATCGAGCTATACGAAGAATGCGCAAAGTTACAGCCTGAATTGGAAGCAGCCATCATGTCTGGTATCGGAAGAATTTATTTACAGGTATTAATTTTTAATTAATTTTTAATTGAAATAATTAACTTCACTCCTTATCTTAGATGATTTTTATTAAAATTTTGAATTTTAAGATCTAAGCCATTGATGTTTTCTCTCAGAAAAGTAGGACACTTGCTCCAATTTCATACCTTCTTGGATACCATACCTACTCAAATGAAAAATTTATTGTTTTAAACGATGTTAAAAACTGTTTCTGAAATGGTCAATTTATGAGCATTTATTCCCTTTATTTGATCTACTCACAACAGAGACAGATACAGAAAGTACTCACAGATTAGGCTTTTCCAGAAAAAGTCCGTATCCCCTGTTGAGGATATAGGATATCCAGGAGGTCCGAAATTTTCACTATCCTAGGATATCCACGGGGTAAGAATCTGAAGACCAAGGATATCCGGGAGGGGGGAGGGGGGTTCGTAAATTTCAATATCCTAGGATATCCAGGGGGTAAGAATTCGAAGATCAAGGATATCCAAGCACCAAGGGGTTCAAAATTTTCGACACGGATATCCAGGGAGGCTGGTGTTAAGAAAAATCTACATTGGGGATATGGCTTCTTTCTGGAAAAGCCCATTTTGATGGAGAGTTTTGACTTCCATATAAGAAATATGAGCAAAAGCAACAAAAGCTTTTGAGAACATTTTCTGTATCCTCCACTGACACATATCCTTGAGTGGCTCTAGAGACTTTTTATAAAATGACATAATCCTAGTCTTACATTGGCTTATATAGAGATTAATGAAGCTATTTTATTGGCTAAAAATTACAGTTGTCGTGATGTAACCCTTTGTAAGAAATTTCCACCAATAAAAAGTCAACAGGGCTTTAGTGTGACATACGTTAAACTGATTTCCACTTCAGCTTATAATTTCTAGTTAATTTGATAGGGATTGATACAAGGCCCCCAGCGGTTTGTGTGATTGTGTGAATGGGCTTTCTCGTTGCGTGAATGCGTGCTTTTTGGTCGGCTAAAGCTGAACATTCAAATACGTAAAATTCGGTTCTTCTTCAAGACGGCAAAAAAAATTCCGATTTGGAATGAATGGCAATCAGTTTTTAGATATCTCTTATTGGACTTGCAGAAAGTTATGACGAATGGTTTCTAGAATTT
>JAUJPO010077240.1:0-11061 GCA_032270745.1 Tiaropsis multicirrata
CTCGCAGTTTAAAATGCAACTCGCAACTCGCAGTTTTAATTGCAACTCGCAAAAAGCAACTCGCAACTCGCAGTTTTGATTGTAACACGCAACTCGCAACGCGTAACACGCAACTCGCAGTTTATAAATCCTCCAATAGCCATCCACCCAAAAATTATATGTGGGGATACCTAAAAAGAAAAAGATTCTAAAAAGCCCGGGCTCTGGAAATATTCCAGGGGGTACCTGTAAATTCATTAGCGAGAGGAGGACTGTTTTTTTTTTATCTCAATTTCCAACCGAATCAGTTGTCTTTTTCTTTTACAGTACAAATCAAAATTAGAGAGCCTGTGAAAAAGAGAGCCTGAAATCAATACCTCCAAAATAGGTTTTAGCTAATAAGTTTTTGCTGACTTAGCGTCTACATGAAGGGGTTCCTAAATAAAAATATTTCCTTAGGGGCTCTAAACTCTAGGGTAACTGGAAATTGAATGCTTTGAAAATTTGAGGAGGGATTTTGGACCAAATTAAGCTGCTTCTTAGACGCGTCCTGTACTTTTTCAATTTCCTTTACCAAAGATAACCAATTTTGGGACTTGCCAGTACACGTTTTTCTTTTTGATGAAATTGGCCAAAAAATTAAATTTTTCAAGATAAAATTCATTTTTGGGAATTATTCTTAAATACAAGCTGATTCAGCTGGCCTATTTTTTATTGTAGTTTTTTTCCACCCCTTTGTAACCTGGCCATTGTGAAAAGACTGGGGAAGACAAAAACTTAAGCATAACCTTAAGAATAATGTCAAGAATAATTTAGGATGATTTCAGCCAAATAATTAAGAATATCATCATGAAACCAAAAGACACCATTCTTATAAAAAGAAAGCGTGTAACTTTTTGTCTGATATCTGGAAGTTATGATAAACGTTCTCCTTTATAGCTTTTCAAAATAAAATATCATAGACCAAGAAAAGAATCCAGCTTATAAATTTCAGTTTTTTTATATTTGATCATCTCTTTAATTTTACCTTGGTTTCACTTATTAGATATCCAAGCAGAAATCAACAAATTTCCTCGAGTTCGCCTATTGTCAGAATCAACTGTTGAACGTCTCATCACAGAACCTACACAGTCTGATGCATCTTGGAAACATGCAAAGCAAGCCTACAGGTGCCCTTTGTGTGCCAAAGTCTTCCCTTTCAAAAGTAAACTTCAAAGACACGTCCTCGTTCATACTGGAATTAAACCTTACAAGTGAGTATTTCTCATTACGACCCTAAAATTGTTTATTTCGCTCATGGACATTCATGATCTTGCTAATTATAAAGTAATTGTATCTCAAAAGTAAACTTGGGTACCATCAACTTGATAGGTATTTAAGAAATTTCCCCTGTTGATTTTTTCAGTAAGCAGTGTATTAGATTAAATTAGTGTATTATTCGCATAGATCTTTTGTTGGCTGGTTGATCAACATTGTTATGTACTATGATGTACTTATGTACCATGACGTTAAACAACTTTTTTTCTTACAGATGTACTGTTTGTGGACGTGGATTTACACAGCAGATCGATCTTCAACGTCATTTGACACGTCACACTGGTGAAAAACCTTTTAAATGTCATTTATGTAAAGCTCAATTCATACGGGCTGATAACTTACGTAAACATTGCAAAGACGCACATTACGTAAGCATTGAAGAACCGATCCGTAAAAGGCGACGTAAGACGACAGGAAGTGATACTGTTCTACCACCGCTTGAGGTTGCAATCGCTTTAGCGTTATCTGAAACTGAACGTAATGGTGGACGTGTTCTCGGCCGCGCAACAACACGCACAAGTACGCGAACGACGACTAGTTCGAATGCTAAGCCAAGGTAAAGTCTAGGTTCTTGAATAAATATTTTTTGTTCTTTAATAACCTTCAAACATTAACTTCAGACACCAAACCTTTGTTCCTGGGAAGTGTAACTTAATACATAAATTCATAAATTCATCATAGCTTTATTTCATACGTTTATTCGCCATTCTTAAAGACTTCTAGCCGCGGTATCTGAGACTCACACCAATGATTATTGTTTCGAAAGTTAAGAACAAGCCAGTCTCAGTTAAGACTATTTCCTTACTACGGTCCTTGTCTTTTAGATATTCACAAGGTGACAGTTCCATCCCTCAAGCACCACCTCGTGGTACACCTGATGAACGCCACCCACCAGGTAGCATGTATCCTCCTCGCATGTCACGTACTGAAGGTCAACCACCTTCAGGATACCCACCAAACTATCCACCAAACCTTGGCCCAAAACATCAACAAAGCATTCGCTACCCTTTCCATCATGATGCACGCACACACGGTGGCTATCCAGCACCCTCGCAACCACAACAACGACGCCAGCGTTCACCAACTAATGAATTTCAACATCCTTCATCACCTTCATCTTACCACCGCAATAGAGATAGACGATACATTCATTTAGCAGACTCCCCTTCTTCGTCCAGATATTACCACCATGAAGGACCCCCTCCACCTCCAGGAACACGTGGCTACTACTTACATAATGAGGACCGTTACCATGAGAAAGATGATCGTGACTCAAGAGAACGTCTTTCCTCCTCATCAGCATCCAAAGAGACTTACCAAGATTACCATAGTATGGCTTTAGAACAGTCGCAGAGTTCATCAGGTGGATACCCACCACATAAGAGGCCTTTACCACCTGATCATCCTGGCCGGTCATCACATCCAGAGGACGCAGAATACTCTCAGGAAGGACGAAAAGAGGAGGATCATAACCGGTTGACATCACAAGATAAACCAGCTTCTTATCGTATGTCATCCAATCAGGTTCAACAGCACTCACCCGTCGACTATATTCAGCCTCGCGAAAGAGACGACGAATCATACCGAAATGAAGACCGAGAACGCTCTCGTAACCCATACTCAGTACCACCAAGAACCGAGGAAGACCACCGGGCATTATTTCGAGGCAAACCTTCGATCTCATATGGTGATCATAGTACGAAAACAAGCGGTCGACCCCCTTCAGACGTTGGTATGGTCTCCTCAAACCCTGAATATAATAGGAGTATCCCACCTTCTGAAGCAACTTCTCCCTACCAACAATCACAACAACAAAGATCAAGTACAACGTCTTCAGATCCTGGTGATTTTGTATCAATGACAGATAAGGAGACGCTTATCGAACCACGCCCTTCCTCTTCGCCACCGCCCCCGCCGCAAGCGACTGAAGAGATGAATGACGATAACGTTTATGTTGATGAAATTCCTATAGTGACTCCTAGTGATGACAATACTCTGACTGTACCTCAAAGTACTGTATCTTCTTGATAATCAAACCCTCCTGGACACAGAAATTTTTTTGTAACATCTCACTGTAAGGGATTGGCATACGAATCCTGTTGGTTTCGAGTACAACCCCTATAGGAAAGCAATTCTTCCTCCAGTGGGATTTTAAGATAAAAAATTTTCTATAATATTATGTATCCGTATAGTTAGTTTAGTCTTTTTATTATACATTTTACTTTTAACTTTTTATATATTATATTTTTTCTATTATCTTTGGTGTGTCAAACTGCTTTTTTTTCGCAGGTCGTATTTACATGTAGATTAAAACAGAAAAATTCGGACAGCTATTTTTTGTTTGATTTTTTTTGGATAGGATTTGTGTTTGTGTTGTATGCTCATTCAGTTAGAGTTTTTTTTAGAGAACATGCATTCTAAGAAATATCCCAAGAATATTGTGATAACACCCTAACACCCTAGTTAGTGGGCGTTATTTGCGACTGATGTATCTTAAATTGTGCTGCGGATTACTGCCACCTCTTAATTTCCGCTAATCAAATCCTGATATTCGTAATTTTCAAGGAAAGTCTTTTTCATTAAGGCATCGCGTTCCTTTCTTGTTGAAGTTGGTCTTCTATATTTTATGCATAATTTTTTAAAGATATATATTTTAGGGAAACGTTTAGGTTCTTTCCACTAAAAGTGGATTTTAATGCTATATTCGAAAGAAATTCATTATCAACGTGAGTAAACCTTTGATGTCGTCATTCATTACGTCATTGTAAATGATGACATCGTCTTAGTTCAATAATGGTGACAATGAATTTTTTTTTGAAAACCAAATTTTTTTTATATTATATGGATTATTTTTTCTTTTTTTTTGTTCATTTATTAGTCAATAATATCTATTAGTATAATTAATTAATATTCAATCTTACTTTATATTGTTACTCATAAGAATTATTACTATTATTATTATTTTTATTGTTTATCAGTACTTCCCACTGTATCACAATTAGTCAAGGCTCCTACGACAAATACTTATAAGAAAAGGTCTGAAATTTGGAGTTGTTTCTTGGGACAAAAAATATTTATTTTATTGGTATGGTAACTAAAAAGAGTGGTTCTCCTGAGAGAAAAAATATTCTATTCGACCTGAGGAAAAACTCATTGTTATAGCAGCCGTGACTGAACGCCCTAAGTGAGCCAGGGTCAAATCCGATGGCCAGTAGTTAGGTATCCTCTCAGTCGTCATACATTAGGAAGTAGAAAAACAGTTCAGGAGAAATGTCTATAAATTTTATTTGGGGAGAGAGGGGAAAAGATTTAGTCACCTAAAAAGCTAATTTTTCATCCTGATAAGAAATTGTTGGCTGTCAATGTTTGAAATTTGTTTTGACACAATTAGGGAGACTATTGAGTAAGTCTTGTATTGCGAATTAAGACACTTTGAGACACATTTCGACACGTTGAGGTGTATGATATCTGGTGAACTTTACTTGAAAAATTTAAATTTTTTTTTAAACATTATTTTTGCTACAGTAACGTTAACATTTTAAGAAATGAATATTATATCAATTTTAATGTATTTCATTTACGATGAATATTGTGGTTGTATATATTACCTTGAAACAGACGAAGAAAATTACCCTAGCTATAACACTCATATTACATCTCGTGTCTCGTTTTTTTCTCAAACCCTGGGATCATGTTGGGGGGGGGGGGGTACTTGGGCGAAAAGGGTGATTAGTTTCTTGGGTCTCAAAATGTCTTTATTCTCAACTTCAGTTGAGCAGCAACCTGACAAAAACCTGGATCAGATTAGGCTAAAATTTGTACAATTTTCATAGGGGAAATATCTTGGGGCGTTTTTTCATTTTTTGAAATCTTCATGTTTGAGCCCTAGAGACGAGGCTTAAACGCTTGAACTTTGGGGTAGGGTATTCTTGAAAAAATGACAACCTTTTAAGAAATGCTAAAATTTACTCTAAGTGATGAAATTTACAATTGAGCCTACAAATGATTTGAAAGATACTGAAGGGCCTGAAGTTGAGCCAGTGCGATGCACTCACTCTATGCACATTCGACAGTTTTCAATATTTCAGTCCTCATTTTGAGAATCTTTTGAAAACAAGTAGAAAAATCGAGTCTTTCAGGGTCGTAAAATTGGAAAATAATCGTTAAAATCTTTTAAGAATTAAAAAAGTCAAGTCAATTCTCTATGAAAATTTATTCTCACAGTATTGTTTTCAACAAAAATGGGCTATTCCAGAAAAAATCTGTACCCCCCCCCCCCCCACGTTGAGAAGGTCATTTTTTGGCAAGGGGACCACCCCCTGGATTTTTTGATATTTTCTTTAGACCCACCTGGATTTCAACCATGATTTTTAGGGACCCCTGGATTTTTTGTTTTTTTAGAACCCCCCTGGATTTTCACTTTGAGGTACCCCCTGCTGGATGTCCGACCTCCTCAACGTGTGTGGGGGGGGGGGGGGTACGTACTATTTCTGGGATAGCCCAATACATGTGATTAAAAATGGCGTTTCATAAACAAAGATTGTCAAAATCAGAAAGAACAAACATATCTTGATAAACACTCTAAACATGATCTAAACTAAAGATACAAAGTCTTTCTAAGCAACTGAAAGCTTAGTCTGGATCCATACTAAATTTTACCCATTTCACAAAGCTCACATGAGAAAAAATTAGTTCGGTAACATTGGCAGTTTGAATTCCGCACCAAAATGACAGTTGAGAAATTAAACCAATCAAATCGCACGAATTTCAACTCGCGCATAAAAAACAATAGAAATTTCGGCCAATCAGAGCATTTCTTCAATATCTTGAAGAAAAATCAATCCAATGTGACCCGTCTACTTTCGAGTCGGGTAAGAATCGGATGTACACTGGATCCCATCTACTGAAAGCTATGCTATCATTTCACTTATCATTGGGAACATAATGGAATTTTAGCTACTGTTTTCTGCCTACCTTAAGGTCTTTATTCGAAAAACTTTTCAATTTATATGGCCAAATACTATTTCATATTTGGTAAATAGAACATTGGGCACTAAATCAAAATCAAATTCAAAATAAACATTTATACCATTTTCTCCACTGCAAAGCTTCACCACCTCATCCGGCTCACATTATTAAACTGCAGAAAATTAAGACATGCCTCAGCCATTTAAGACAAAATGGTGCAATTCATTACGCAAGCGAAATTAGTTTTTGATGTCAAAGGATCACGGATTCTTACATTTTGATAGAGTGCTAAGACATTTCGAAGAAATTTGTTGTTGTCTTTACGTCACCAAACGAAGAGAGAATTTTTATCAAAACAAATGATTATCCTTCGTTCGTCACTCTCTTTAGACTGTAGTTAGAAATGACATTTTGAAAATGCTTTTGCTTATACAATGTGAAGCTTCTTGGCGGTGTTTCAAAAGGCTAATGACACGAGGCGTGATTTATCTGTGTCTGATTGCTTTAAAATATATGGCGAAGCTCATTATGTTCTCGATTTAGTAATCTTTTGTGGAATTTGTTGAAATTATAGAATGCATATCTTCTTATATGCTAGATGAATTGAGGTCTCTGTGTTTTTAGTTTGACGACCTGAAAGTTTCTTTTTTTAAACTTGTATAGAATTTTCAAATATCAATTTAAAAATAATAAAACTTTTCCAAAATAAAAAGAAAAACTAAATTCACAACAAAAAAGAATATAATGTATATCAATAGCAAAAAAATTCTCAACATAAATATTTTTAACCAAAAAATTATGATGCCATGTTTCCCAGTCCAAAATAATTTTCTCTTCCACGCCTTTTGAAAACGCTCTCACTTTTTTTACAAAGCATTGACAGTACCAAAGTTACATTTGTGTAAATACTGCAGTTGACTTGCTCTAATTCGAATCTCTACTATTCGAACAAAATAAAAGTCACCGTCAAGAGACATTAGCGAGGTTACGCAAGGGGCTATCTACGACCTTAAATGGCCGACATGGACCTGTACATAACATTTAGAACTATACGCGTAGGGATTTTGCTTGAATATGTTATGTGCAGGTCCGCGTCGTCCATCTAAGGTCCTAAATAAACTCTTGCGTAACTTCGCTATTCTACTACAGAGACTTTCTACTATTCGAATCTCTCTATAATTCGAACAAAAATGTTCCCCCTTGGGATTCAAATAAGAGCGAGTCAACTGTATATACCTTTAAATTAGGAGGGCTGGCGAATATATAAAGCACATTGAGTATGCCGTGCAAAAAAGTTCACTTCTTACATTTAAACCGTAAGAATAAAACCAAAAAGAAAACCTTCCAAAAACCTGTTGAAAATAACAAAGGTACAAATTCAGAGGGTGTACAATGTTTAGAAGAACTGCCAGAGTTGAATCTCCATAACCAATTAATATTCATTTCATTTCAATCGTAGACAGTGTAAAAAAAATAATCACTTCATATCAACGATTATGATGTAACAGACTTCATGAGAAGGCATCACTGTGCGAGCGCACCAGTGCGTCAGAATCAACGTCCTCCTCGAATCCATTACATTCATCGCTCTCTTTCTCAGCATCGAAAAATGGGTAAGTGTTCTCATTGGCTGATTCATCATCGTATCGAGAGAAACCCACTTCATCGTGAGGCTCCTTTGGAGAGGCTAAAAGTTCATCATTGTCGCTATTTTCACCAATTTCTAAACGTCTTCGAAATCCGATCGCTCTTTTGTATGCTTCATGAACATTTTTACGCATAGATGGCTTCTTGGACTCAACAAGTTTCACTTCATCTAGCCTAGAGTCTACACCTAGAGGTTCGATTTTGTCGCGTGGTAACCATTGCCTATAAAAGAGAAAGCATACCAATTAACAAGTTTGACTTCGATCACTTGTAGGCGTTTATTCTACGGTATAATTGTGATAATTGTAGGAAACATGGAGAAAGCTCAATTGTCTCAATATTCTTGTACAATTTCAATGGGTGGTTAACCTCATGTATTTCAGCACCAAACAATATCAGTAAAACCATAGTCAGTATAAAAACCCCGGTCTGGAAGTCTTTTGTTTTTGTCTTTTGTTTACATTTTGAACTTACGTACGCAAATTGGTTTGTTTTGCTCACTTATTGATCATGTGATTAAAAAAATTGACCAATCCTAAGAGAGCATGTTGGTAACGTGATCAATAAGTGAGCAAATTGACATTTGGCTTTTGTTTTAAACAAAGAAAAAGTTGACAAAAAGATATATCAATACATTGCCAGACCAGTGTATTTTATACTGGCTATGGTAAAACAAAAGACATTCCACTTACCATGTTCGTTTGGCATCAAAGAATAAAATAAGATATCGGTCAGGTTCCTCATTCATTTCAAGAACATCGACAGGAGGTATGGGAATGGGTACACCGTTCGATTGAAATCCACATCGAGGCATCGCGGGGTCGATCGTCTGAATTAAATAAAGAGAAAGTGAAATTTGAAAGATCAAACAGATGTAAGCCAAAAATGTGCTGGAATTGCAAAATGTTTGCTTATTTTCAAACCAATAAACAAAAACAATAACGCACGTTACGTTAGCAATGCCATTTCTTATTTATTTTAACACCAAAATGAAGATCAGAAAATTAGCAATGCTTTGGCTTAACATAGAATAAAAAAGATCCTGAATAAAAGGTCTGTGTTTTGAATCGAGAACAGCATTTCTAAAACAGTTCAAAAATGATTATACAAGCCATAGAGTGTTAAAATCTATTCCGAAAAAGGTACTGGTAGAAATCTTTCTAAAAATGTGGTAATTCAACAAAAGCTTACCAGTGCAGGATAAGACGGATATCCTTTGCATTTAGCCCAAATTAGAGATAAGAATTCCAAAGTTTTAGGTTCAATCTTTGGATCGAGAAGATCAATCTCCTTCTCGTTGACCATATAAACTCCGTATTTGATGTCGTGCAATCCTTCTAAATCTGCAAACTCTTGCAGAAAGGACATTCTGGGTCGCTTCTGTCGGCCCCGTTTATGACTGCGTCGTCGGTGAGAGCCAATCTCATTAGGCGGGCCATCCGTATCGGAGTAAGCGGAACTGCCACCGGTGTAAGTGCGTTTTCGTGGTGATGAGATGCACCCCTCCGTTTGTTCTTCATCTCCATCTACAAAGCAATCATCATCAATGCTCTCTTCGTCTTTGTGTTGCGTGTTTCCATTCAATGTTGGTGCAGACAAAGTGTGGTCCCGCGTGTGTGGATCCGAACGCGTACGTCCGCTGCTGCGCTTTCTAGGAGAAACATCCCCACCGTTAGGTAAGGCGTCGCTGCTTGCTGACGATTTGATAGTGGAATCGTGTGATCGTGTTCGATGGTAATTCTTTTGACTTTTAATGTTGGTAGACTCTTCACCTGAAGATGTAGTACTACCTTTGCTATCAATGATCAACCGCAATTTCAAGGAGGAGGAGGAGTTAGAGCCTTGTTCGTCCTCACTCGTTGTCGTTGTGTACAAAACAAGGGGGCTCGGCTTGACCGGTTGGTATTGTTTCTTCTTAAACAGTATACCGCTTCGACGGCTTCGTCCGGGGGATGGATTTCTCACAATTTTGTTCGGTGAGGTAAAGGTCAGTGATCCACCAGGGCCACCGTTCTCACCTTTTTTTGGCGTGTCCAGCAGTTCACCAGGGCCACCATTTTTATCAACGACGTCACCGTTCGGTAAACTGATCTCTTGATCTTCTTGCGTTGTCTCATCGTCCGGCGTTTTGACTTCTCCGTTGTATTGTTGGTCCGTTGTTGATGCGTTGTCATGGTGAAAGCCTCGTTTTCGTCCACGCTTTTTGAAACGGTGAATGAGTTTACTAGAGGGTGACGCTGAAACGGTACGAAATTAAAGACGTTGAGAAAAAGTGATAATTAACCAAACCAATACACCAAACGTTATTCTAACAAAACAGGACAGCTTTTGATGGACTTTATTTAATAAGCAGCATATGTTGTTATAAATCTCAACAACAAATATCTAAAACATTTCAAGAACAGCAGGATCTGAAAACCAGACCAAGTCAATTTTGTTGCAATTTTCGAGAGGACTGAACTAAGGACTAAAATATGGACTAACTACAGTACTAATTGGTTATTCTTACATACCCGTTTCCCCATTTTCATCGTGTTCAGCGTTAAAGGGATTGTCCTGAAAAAATGAAAGCAAGACTTGTTAAATGTTATAAAGCTGACAACAGAATCATATTTTTTCAATGTCCCGAAATATTTAGGACTTTCTTTAGCTTTTTACAATACATAGATTTTTTGGTGCTGACACTCTACTTTGAAAAATAAGATTGACATGACAAAGCAATCAAAAATGTTTAACTTACTATTCGACGTTTTTGACGTTTCAGTTTGGAGATTTCTTTGCGCAAAATTTTCTGTTGAGCTAAACGAGTTACTGTAACAAAACAAAAAGGAAAAGTCAAAACTTCTTTTCACGGTGGTGCTTTTATTTTCTCTAGGAACCATGCAAATAAAAAATTGTATTCCAGGTCTAACATCGGTTAATTGAGATTTTAATAATATTTTCAGTTCTGTGAATCGCTCGGTTTGTAAGTGCATTATGTGTGGTTTTTTTTGGTAACGAATGTTCTATTAAATTGGTGGTACACACTACCTCATTACTAACTGCTGCCACCCCACTAAACAAACATTTAAAATAGACATAGCTTACACTAAATGCCACCTTATTCTTTCAATCTTATAAAGAATGCAAATAATAGAAAATACTAATTCC
>JAUJPO010077251.1:0-11054 GCA_032270745.1 Tiaropsis multicirrata
GATTGAGATGATTATGATAAAGTGTATAACCGGAAATTGATCGAGTATATTAACACACAGGTCCTTCATAATTTTGAGGAGGACTTAAGTATTTTTCACCAAACTATATATCAGACTGTCTTAATCGAACTGTTCGACTAGGTATCGAACTACTGAATCAAAATTTAATCGGCTGAAAAAATCTGAAAAAGTTTAATAAAAAAACCTGTTTGATTAGTTTGATTAAGACGGTCTGGATTATAGATGAACATTTATGTTTATTTAGACTACGCGTTTTTCACTTTGGTGATTTGATGGCAGATGGTGAACACTTACATTTCTTCTGTTGGACTTGGAGATAATTATGCTAAAACGTACCTTGGGAATATCAAGTAAATTTAACGTGCAGCTCCTCTGTCACTTTGAGGAAGACTCTGAACTGCATTGTGTATGATTATATGAATGTTACTGGAAACAGATAAAATATGCTAGAGTACTATCAGTTCATGTGTAAATTTGAAGATGGATGAAGTATTTTTCATCAAGCTATATTTAATTTTGATTTTATGTTTTTCACTGCGATGAATGGCAGACACTTGCATTTCTTCTATTGGACTCAAGCATAAGTGGGAAAAAACTTTAGTGGAATTTAATTTGACGATTCAGTGTTTCAAAATAGAAAGTTTTGTGGAAGTTATTGGATTATGCAGTAATTTATGGGCAAATGTTTCGCGGAATTTAATTTTACACATTTTATTCAAAAGTGAAAGTTACTTCAGCTAAAATTTCAACATGTTTTTCTGTATTCTTCATTAACTTTCTTCTGATGGAATTAAAGAGAGAATCGTGTCTAAGCTTTAATGGAATTTTTTGATTAACTTCTTCATTTTGCTTTTGTTGATTTTTTAATGATACTTATTGTTTATATGTATTATAGTCAGGAAGCTCGATGTCTAAAAAATGGAGAACTTTGCAATTTTTGAAAGGATAAAATGTCATCTATGGTAATAATTTTAGGGCCTAAATTTCCCTGGCTTTAGTTTTTTTGCTGAATCAGTAATTTTAAGCAAGTGTAAACGACTTATAATATCTCCTGATCTACAGTAAGAGTGAATATATTTGGATGTAATAGTGCGTTTTTTTGTCTCGGTGAGCTCCTATAGAATTATATGGATGTAAAAAATCGTTATCTGAGAGATTTTTTTTTTTGGTTTTCGCCTGCAAAACATAAAAATTGAAGCTTTAACTGAAGTTAGGTTTGATAAATTAAACTCAATCGATCAATCAGCAATATCTACAGTAGGGGGAATTTCCGACTTGTTGTGTGTATTAAAGTCATTTTTCATGACATTGCTACTTGTACTAATAAAATGCATTATTTTACGCTTTCAACATTGTTCTTTAAATCTATCTTCAATTCTGCTGGGCCTTCATGCCGCTAGGCTTGTTGTTTTTGTTGATGTGGAGGGAACAAGAAGCTGAGATTCCGTTGGCGAACAGGTCTTCGTTCAGCAGCTTCACGTCGCAAATAGCGGTAATGAGCTGCCTCCTGGTCTGTCGGTTGTTCAGGATTTCTTGTTTTACTGGGTCCGATAATCGGATCAAACGGAAGTGCAAAACATCTCTCCGCAAAAAGTGGGATATTATAACCCACATCGGTGCATGCATCATTTTGATACTTTTTTCTCTCAATAGATACACTTTATTCACTATAAATACTATTCGCTGCTTTCTTCTCAAAAGCTGAACGCTAAGTCGAACTTCAGAATATCGACAAAGTCTATTTACTTACTTTGAAAAATTATATTTGACGTCAGAAAAGATTTTGGTAAATATGACGTCACTTTATGCCACCGCACCGAGGGCATGCAGCATAGTTTCACGTGAAAATATTGAACTATGTTTTAAAAAAACCCGAATAATTCTTAATAATGGGAATACTCACCCGGTAATTGTAAGACCGGCGACTCTTGGAAGCTCCGCTACCATCTTCATCTGTTTCCGCTGTGATTTCTATCGTATCAATGTCTGCAAAGTGAAGTAAAAAAGACAATCCTTCACAGTTTAAAAGAATACATACAAGTGTTGTAGTCAATCGAATTAAATTACCTTGAAATTTCGAACCTAGTAATGGAAGTCGTATTTGGCTGAAAAGTCGTAAAAGTATCCTAATAATAAGGGTATGTGCTGAAATCCAAAAGAATTTTCGAATAAAAACTTGCCAGAAACTTTATTTTTCCCAAGAAAAGAAAGGAAGAAATATTGGTGGATTTTGCGGGTTTTTTTTTTTATTCGCCAAACAAAATTTATTCAATACTTGAACCCTACTAAAATATTCAAATCATAAGAAAACGTTGACTCCATGATTCGAATACATGAGATAACAAACCTCCTCCTTGATATGTTTTGACCCAATATTCTTTGATAATTTTGTTTATGTCAGCAAGTTTTAGACTGTGATATCTCATGATGGCGCGATCCAAGGCTTTGTAATATTTGTCGAGATCTTGACTGGCTAGCTCGGTTGTTTTCATTTCAATCACTTTCTGACAGTGTTTTACGTCTGCATCTGCGTACAACGAACTTGCTGGAAAAAAGTGAAATTGAAAGTGAAAGTGAAGTCGAATAAAAGCTGAAATTCTTAGTTAAAACGGACCAAAACGAGAAAACATCGTGGAAAATTACCTTTTGTAATACAGTTTAACTCGTTTAATACGAACTCCTATAATTCGAAAACTTATGTAATTCGAATTACACGAGTATAAATTTAGTAACTTTTAGAAAGATCCATTGAATCCAGAAATTCCTAGTTTCTTCGGATAACCTGGATGGCCATTATGAGAATACTCACGAATTGTTAGATGAACACACTTGAGCATACCTAGATCGCGTTGGCATCTTTTTACTTCATCTTCAAATCCATGCAAAAGTCCTTGGAGTTTCGCTTTCCGTATGCGGTAATCGTCCAATTTGTCCTGCAGAGTTCCTCGGTCTGTCTGAAAGTCCTGAAAATTACCGTATTGATTCAACTGTTTCCGATCGTGAGCAATCTTTTTCTCAATATCCGTAATTTCTCGTTCCTTCTCCATGATTTTGATATTGTCATCCATTTCGCGCTTCAAACTGCTTTGTTTATTGATTTCATCGCTTATGTCGTTGTATTCGATTGATTTCGAACGTTTCTCTTCTGTTTTCGTTTTTTTGCGTGTCTGGATCGTTTGTATTTGTTCTTGATTTTCCTCCAGTGCTGTATCGCGTCCTTCATCAATGTATCTGTAGAAAGGATGGATGAATAGAGGTTGTGGTTTTAAGAGACTTTAGTACTAAAGAACGACGTGGTCTCAAATTGGCAGATGAAATAATGAATTTGTAAAGAGTGTTCATTTGTCAATCATACGACACTTTTGGGAAGAGGGGTTTCCCTTACTACCACTCTCAAAAAGGGGATGTAACGGAGCCTAGAGGTTTCCCTGATAGGAAATACCGTTTTTCACAAAGACTGATTTTTCAAGGATTCAAAATATCAATAAAATTTGCTTGACTTTCGAAAAAGTAGAGAGCTTAACGCGGATGTTTGTTGGTTTATAAGGTTAAGACTGGATAATAGATCAATAGCGAGGTTAAATACCCGAGATAAATCACGACGACGAACGGGTCTTATTACCGAATATGCTCCAAATACCGTTATAAGAGAGAAGGCTAATCCATGTAGCAAGGTAGACATAACCGGTGAATAAATGTCTCCTTTGTTCTAGAACGGAAAATCGTGAAATTTTTTGTTCTAAAACAAAGGAGATATTTATGTCTACAGTGTTGCTAAACGGACTAGCCTGTAGAAATGTATGTAGAGTATGGGCTGTAAAAGACCCGTTCGTCGCCGTGTTTTATCTCCGGATACTTAACCATGCTAATAATTAAGAGAGGTTACAAAAGGCTGAAATCAACCATCGAAATCATAAAAAATTTAATAGTGAATCAAACAAAAAAGTCAGCTTTACTTTTGAATGTATGTCATCATATCTCTGATACGATCCCCCTTTGATTTGATTTTGTTCAACTTATCTTTGGCGTCGCTATTGAATGTCTCCAGCACCATTTCCCTATCTTTCTTATCTTCCATGGCCAGTTCCAATTGCTCACGGATGGGTTGAAGTTGACCTGAAGCTTCGCGTATTTCCCGCTCGTACGACTGGTTGGTAGAAGTAAGCTCTGCTTTTTGGTGTTGCAATTGAGTCTGTTTCTGAAGTTCGGTCTTTAAAGAAAGCTGAAGAAAAAGAAAGAATATATGAGAATCTAGCCCTGGCAACAATTACCACAATATCAAATCAGAGGAAAGCAATCTTGAACCTCTTTAAAAGTTTGCATCCCCAAAAAGGTGCGTCAACTTCAACAAATTGAGAAATTTTCTTTTTGCTTGAGCTTTGATTTTTAGATTGGCCCTGAAGTCATATGGGTGAATCTCCATCATTATTACGGTTTGTTACGTAATGTTATCTATCTCCTAGACCAATCAGAACAGAGAAACATAAAAGGCGATCGCTGCACGCACTGAGTGGAAACCGGCCTTAACACTAGCTTTGAGATTTGGCCTTTTGATTCCTGACGAACCTCCATTCCATCAAAACTTACTTGTGTGGAATTGAGTTGGTTGACTTCTCTCTCCAATTCACTCAACTTTCGTTGCCCCTCCATCATTCGGTCTCTTTTCTGTTCAATCTTTCGTGAAAAACCTCCAATGACGACCTCTTTCTCTTGCACTTCTGAGCGAATGGATTGCATGGATCGTCCTTCTGTAACACCCTTCAGTTTACTTCGTTCCATGCTCAAAGAAGTGTCCAACTCTACAAATAGGAGTGGAAGCAGATAGAGCCGATGTTATACGGAAGTGTCAGAAGGTTTCAACCAAGCTTTCTTATTCAAGGAGAGTAAACAGTTTCCATGAAAGAAAATAGGATCATTGGTTAAAGCCTACCTTTGTCTCTTAGCCTGTACGGGGAGATACAGTTTTAGACAACCTTTCAATTGCTTTCCTTTCAATTGTTTCCAGAAAGCTCAGTAATTTACGAACTGAATGAACGATGGTGAAAAAAGTTTTTGGTGAGTGATTGAAACAGTCATTTAAAAGACACTTATAAAACAACTGTATAAATTAAAATGATACAATAGTCAAAGCCGTTAGCGAAGAGAGCCGTAGCACACGAGAATGGTATAAACTAGCTACTGGACCATTGGTAATGCTGCATGGCACACCAACATGTTTACAATACGTACCTTTGAGATCGTAAAGGAGGTCATCAATTTTGCTGACGTCAGCTTCTATAGTGCGAGCATTCTTTTCCTTTTGATCTGTCGCTTTCTTTGCTACAGTGATCTAGAGAAAAGTTAATTTCGAAATAAAAATTGTAAAAAAAAACAGGGGCGGGACGGATTTTTACTGAAAAAGCCCAGTTTCTTCCTGAAAAACAGCCTTAGTTGTTGTTGCGTGTAAAAAGTATAGTATTCAAATTATAAGCGCCTACCTTTTCAAGGCTGTTTTTTTCTCTTTGGATATCCTGATTCAATCGTTTGATTTTCTCTTCAAGAGCTGGCAATTCTTCATTCAAAGTGTCAATCTGATTAGTGAAGAGGACAAAGGTAAAAAAGAAAGGAATATGTGTAGGTCAATCTGTAGTTTTTACAAGTTCTTTGTGCTAAAATACATATTCAAAGAAGGTCGTAACGGTCGTTAACTGTTTAACGGTAATCAAAATAAACCAGTAGAAATACGAGGGTTTATAAAAACTGCAGCTCATCTCATAATTTAGAGTCCAAATTCACTCTTAACATATCTTAGAATAGCTTCTTAAATGACCATGGTTGAATTTTTATCGATAAGAAAGAGCTCAAGTAGGGAAATGAATTTCGGAATTGTATATCTATTCGAGCACAAAACACACCTGGTTTTTCTCAGGAGCCAGATCAAGGATAGATTTTTCCAATTCTTTTTCTTGTTCAAGTGTTTGCTCGATTGTTTCTCTTCTCTCTGGAACATTCTCGATCTTTCTCTCCAACTATAAAACGAAGAAGAAAAAGAGCATGAGATAAATGCAACATCCCAAGTCACTAATTCGGTTAAAACCCTTAAGTTTAAAAAAAAAATTATTACTGGCTGAAAAAGCTTTTTAGAAGAAGCATAGTGTCCCCTGGGTTTTAGGGGACATTTTTGGAGCTGGAGAAAAAGCACGAGGGAAGACATTTTCCAACAGGAGGATGAGGACAAGTTCAGGGAAGAAACAATATTTATAACAATGTATTTTTCAATTTCTTATCTTTTAAACTAAGACTTCAAACTCCTGATTAAAAGTCACCTATTGAATTGAATTTGTCGTGGGAACGGAAATTTTTCATTCTAGACATGGGGGAGGGGGGGGGGGGTAATACCCTGACTGACACTATGAAAAATCAGTGCTTATGATACAAAACAATTTTTCGTTTATCGCATGAAACCATTAGCAGGTAAAGCGCTAGTGAAGGAGTTTAAAAGATATTACGCACCTCATCGATTAGATTGCGAATATCACGCTTGGAGGGAAAATCTCGATGACATAACGGACATCCTGTTTCACTTTCATCCATTAGTTCTCGTAGGTACTTCTGGTAGATCTTCTCAAAAGCACTCAGTTCGCTCAAATTCCTGTCCACAAAAAAGAAATATTATGACTGCTCAAACCGGACTTGATAACAAGTTGGAAAGGATGATATGTTTGAAGCGTGGATATTTCAAAGTCCCCAAAGATGAAGATGGTGAAACACCAAATTAAACAAAGGATGAGAAAAAGAAGCAAAAAAAAAAAGAAACATTTATAATTTGGACAACAAGAACGTACGAATGATATACTTGAACTCTTTGTCGAACGATTTCTCGGAATTCATTGTAGTCGTTCTCTTGGCAAACATCATGCAATCGTTGACTCGATAAATTCAGCTTGTCTTCTTTCTTGTTTTGCTCTTTGCTGAAAGAAGGGGGAATGAAGATGCAAGAAAATGAATGAATAAACGAATTATATCTTCCTTATTCGAATAAGGGGTGGATGTTCTGATGAAAAAGCACAAAATGGGTGAGGGGGTTGAAATAAAAATAAAATGGCCTGCGGGAGGGCATTCAAATATTTCATATAAAATAAATAATGCTGGACCGAAAAAGGCTACCACGCACTTACATCGAAAGGTTTCGTTCACTTTCCATTTTGATAACTTTGTTTTGATATTTTTGCAATTCTTCAGTTTGTTTACGTGAATCGCCTTGGCAACGCTCTAAGAAGGTGCGAAGTTCGGATTTCAACTCCTCTGTTGGAGGTCTGGTATCGAATAAAGTTTCCAACAACTCTTGACGACTTCGTAATCTGGAAACAAAGACGATTGGAGAAGGTGAAATTAAAGTCTGTTGCAAAAAGATTGTCACTAAAAACAATTAGTGTGTAGAAACCAGGTTGATACGAAAGAAACAAAAAATAAGTAAGTGATACTGTCCTGGTTTCCACATCGGACCAATTTTTACTGACAGTCTTTCCTTACTTTTCAAATTGAGACAAATGAATCAGGTTGAAAGTTGAGGGTATATTAGTTAAACTCGTATAATTCCCAGGGGAGCAGAATATATTGTTCAAATTATGTTTTCGAATTATGAGTTAATTTTTATAAAGACTTTTAAGTTGGACGGGACCGAAAATTTTGTTCGAATTGTATGAATTTTTGAATTATAGGAGTTCCAATTACATGAGTTAAACTGTACATAACGAACAAAATCTTACATCCCCTCAAATTGATCCTTCTTTTGAGCTTTATCACTTTCCATCATAGAAATTTTAGTTTGGGCGGCAGAATTTTGCAACATCAAGTTTTCTTCCTCCTTCAGTTTCGCCAAGACCCTTTCTTTATCCTTTTTGTCACGTGACAACTCTTTGATTTCGTCATCCAGCTTCTCCGTATCGTTGTCCACCCGGAATTCGGCTAGTTCAGTTTCTTTTTGACGCAATTGCTTTTCGATGTTATGAATGCGGTTTTCTGAGGCAGCTAACCGGCTCAGTTGGTTGCTCAACTCGCCGATTTTCGTTTTGTTTGTATTCTAAGGTTATAACATCAGAGAAAAGAAAATTCTTTGTTACTTTCTCATACTCAACAGTTTGATAGCCTGCGCCAATCTTCAGTGGTTTGTAATTTTCTCTTTCTGTCCACGAGAGATTTTTCGTACTACTAGAGCAAAGGAAATATTTATTCGTAGGTTGTGGGTCTGTAAAACCTGTTCGTCGTCGTGATTTGTCTTCGGGTATTTAACTCGCTATTGTTAATCTTTCCACATGCAATTTCCTAGCTGACATTCTGTCAAAGAGATCTACCGAGTCTGAGAGTGGAAGTGTATCTAGACCCTAAACAAAGAATAAATATAAGTCACTTACAATCATCTCTTGTTTTTGTTCCATGTTATTTTCATACGAGTTCAATGATTTCTCGTATTTCTTGATCGTATTCTCCGTTTCTTGTAACTCTTCTTTGTAATTAGCCTTTAAATAAATATTTTGTCAAAGCAACAAATTAGTTCTACTAATCTAATTCTCACCCTCTTTAACATAGACAATTCTAACGTCTGTTAAATATCTGTAAATTGGGAAAATTTAGTGTCGTTGAGTTAACGGGCCATACAGGGCTGAAGGAAAAAATAGCGGCTTTGGTAGAGTTTGGAACAAAACGACTTCCTAAAAGTCCTCGGCGATTATTCTCCGCACGATAATTTTTATATCAAACGGCCGCAAAATTTTCTTCTTTTCTTATTTCTTTGATTAGATTAGACGGTAACATCGTTTGTGTTTAACCCTTTTTGAGAAAGTTTCTTCAACTCTATGTCCTTCCTAAGGTCTGTATCTATTTACTTAGATTATCTTCAAAGGACGCCGGATAAAAATATTGACTTATTTGAAAGAGCAAGAGTACCTTCATCTCCTTTCCTTCTTCCACAGACTTCATATAAACATCTTTCAATTTTTTAATGAAGTTGTCCGCCTCGTGTGATTCGTAAGAAGAAGAGCTGAAGCCTAAACAAAACAAAACAAACAAAGATTCTCCCATTAAGATTCTAAGGACCAAAAAAACTTTAGCATAATTAATGTTCAGAAGTGTGTCGTGAAAAAGCCTTATAGGAAGTTAATTTTCAGACGTAGTACTTTCAGACCCCTGGGTTGACCTAAAGATACAAACGAGTTTCGTAAACGAAGAAGAAAACTAAAATATATTAAACTCAGATAGTCCGCTGATCTCGAATGGTTTTCACCGGATCTCCACGGTCGGCTGGCTCGGCTATCATCAACCGGTCTCATCAGGAGAGTGGAATTTAACACAAAAAATTTAAGAATAAAAAGCTAACCTGTTATTCCGAAATCCTTTGCAAGAATATTGATAAGTTCATCTCGTTCTTTGACTAATAAGTGATGGTCCTGAAAATTGAAGTTTTCGAAATATTTTAAGAGGTTAAATAGGTAGGGTATGTATGAAGCGAAGTGTTAATTTTTACAATGGTTCTTATTTGAAACTAAGACCTCTATACTTTTGGTATTGAATCGACAGCTTTGGAACTAATGTGCTGTAATTGCCATTGAACACATCACTCCCCTTGTCTACAACGAACTAGTGTAATAGCAATCGTCCAGCAAGCAAGAGGTCCCCAATTCCCACTCGATCCGTTATCTTTGAGAAAGCAGTGAAGTGCACATTCGTACAGGATCTGTCGATTCATAAGACCTCTAAAACATTTCTAGACTTCAACTTGAAATACTTTAAAGCTGAAATAGAAGAAGCACCCACCGCAGTTTCCTTTTCCAACCGTCCTTGAACTTGCATCAATTTTGTTCTGCGTTCTTCCAAGCTATTTAACTCGATATCGATTCGGTTTAACCGCGTCCGTAACTAAATGATGAAAGGTGAAATGATGAAACTCAGATTATTAAACCTGAAATATTTTTTTGAAAAATTAAGCCACTTTGGGTCGGATTTAATAGTGATGGACTTAAGATTGGAAAGACTGAAAGAAAAAGGCGCGTAATGTGGTAACTTTTGGTCGTAACTTAATTTTTGCCAAAAATGGACTCTCAGGTCTTTTAAATCTAATGCGACTAATGATATCCAGGGGGTAAAAAAAATTAAAAACGATGATATCCAGGGGGCTGGTGTTAAGAAAAATCAACATCCTCAATGGGGGGTCGTGACTAACGTCGTGAAGGTCAGTTTCCTTCTTCTCAAGTCTGCTTGTGAAATCGCTTTGCTTCTTTTTCAATTCTTCTAAAGTGCCTACAAAAAGAAGATGAGAAGTGCTTGACATCTGCTATCTGATTTCTATTTCTTACTGGATTCCAAAGCTCGAAACAAAATAAGTAAGTCATCTTTTTTAGAACATCTGTGTGAACAAGAAGAATACCTTTGAAACGTTCTCCGATATTTTGTTCCAGTTCTCGAACTGTTTTCTCCAGTTCAGTTCTTTGTGACTTCATTTTGACTATAAGAAATTGAAGAGGAGGGGATATTAAGTTTTTCAATGTTTTTTACTAATGTAATTTAGACTGGAGTCGTTTATGAAGTAGTTTTATTCTACACGGCAAAATTTATCAGCGGGAGTAATTTTGCTCATCACCTCGTCTTCTTTACTTTAATAAATGTCATAATTGCATTACCGGTAATAGCGAGATTAAGCAAGGGGGCTATTTATGACTTTAAACGCGTGCGTGGTGGCCTGTAAATAATTCGTCTAAGCAAAAATTGTAAACGAAAACCTATGTACAGCTCGGCACACACGTTTTTCGTCATATATAACATTTTGCTAGATGAGAAGTGCTATTTTGATGCGAATGTGAGCGCCTCTAGCTAGTACTAGTAAGACCATTTGGAGGCTTTGGAGAATCAAGAGTATAGAAATAAGAACATATTTTGATTTTTTCATTATGTACACATGAATTAAAAGCCCTGATTAATGGCATTCTAAGAACATTTTAAGGCTTGAAACTAAAAAAAGTTAAGAACATTCATTAGAAGGCTACTTCGAATTTTAATGT